>JAABNX020000049.1:14192164-14213374 GCA_015163995.2 Mormyrus lacerda
CTGGAAGGCTTCTCCTACAATAGGCCTGTAAATACAAGCTGTAAACGAGACTGTTTCACTGTGGTTTGTCCGCTGCCAGGTGGACTTTGGCTGCCGAATGTTCTTATTCGAGGACTGGGGAACCTAACCCATTGATCCCAATGTGTTTCCAGGCCGATCGTGAGATGATTAACGGGCAATGCTTCATTGGCGGCCAACCAGTCAACCACAATTGGACCCCCCCCCCCCCAGTCCTAGTCACTAGCAAAGTATACCATCACAATTCAGTAGCATGCCAGAATATTGTCTTTGTAACATAGCTGTCACTGTTCAAACAGGTTGGCCTGCGCTGTTCTGTCAGCCCGAACACTCTGTCTGCTGATACCCTGCCAGTCACTGGGGCCAGCTGCCAACAGTTACCGGCTGTTTGTTTCGGTCGCACCTGGTTTCACTTGGAGTGATCTTTGACCGGCTGAGATACGGCGCCATTTCCTTGGAGTATCGCGATAATGTTTTTATGGCTGAGAATCTGTAAGGGAGAAATTAATCACATTTTCAGGACACCCTGTCTTTGCACACTGCAACAGTACAAACTCCCCCAGTTAGCCAAACAGACACACTCTCTCCTAGGCCGGTCTTTCTTTTTCAGGCGTTTCTGCACCAAGCCTCCGTTGTTTTTCTTTTCGGGGAAACTTTAGTTTTGAGCTGTAAGTATTAAGCTGTGAGTATTTTTGCAGACACGCTCAAGTCCTTAATCCAGCTGTCAAAGTCTGTTTATTGTTTCCATGGAGAGTCCTATGAAATCTTGCCCCCTTCCCCCTCCAAGATCCACACATTCCTTCATGGCTTACTCCACCTTGTGCTGCCAAAGCAGTGGGGGGGGGGGGTGAAATCTCTGCCCTGTTTTCTCAGACATTATACACAGAATCACATACGTTTTGCTCAGTCAAAGGGGGATAGTCCATGTCTGTCTCCTGTGGCTGTTTCAGAGTGCTGCTTGTGTCCCGTGGGTTGGCACATGCCTCTCCACTTTTCCACTGGCCCAGTGAACCTTTCCTATCCACAGTTTAGACAGCAGGAAGGGGACCCGTCATATGGTAGGCACGGGCGCGACTTCAAGTATGGGAGGACTGCGACGTCTCTCATGGTCCATCTGACCCACAGGCTGGTGCTCAGGAACCTGTCCTGTTTGTTTGGAGTGAATGACGCATGGAGATATATTTAGGGGGTGGGTAATTCTGTATGGTGTTTCAGTCTGTATGATGTATTCAGAATATGTTTAGCGTCATAGTAAATCCATGTACTGTATGTAAGGTCTGTGAATGATTCTAAATTGCATTATTGACTTCGAGGTTCTCAGATTTCACAGTAGTCATAGCAGAAATAAGCAGTTTGTGTTTGGCAGTTGTGTCTCCTTAGAACCAGGCTGTTCCAGTCTGCCGTCGTTTTGACTAGACAGTACGTATCGGGTTTTGCTTCACATCGACGTGACTGGCTCTTTTCATAATGCATTCATAACAACTCCCGTGACCTGGTTTTGGACCACCATGCTGCAATGGTGAAGATGTGATGACTACTGTGCTTCAGGTCAACAACATCGAAGGGGAGCCCAGCGTGCGAACGGGCCCCACCGTGCTGCTGTCCGAGAAACCCCCCACCCCCCAGCTCGTCACCGGGCCTGACAATTTCTCCAGCGGGCGGAACAACCTCAAGGACGGTTGTGTGTGAGTGGGGCGGGGGCTCGCCAAGGGAGGGGCATCTGTATCACCATTCAGGCATTGGCATTGCTGCCAGTTAGTAGCCACGCCCTTAGATTATGCCATGCAACAAATGAACCCGCCCCAGCTGGAACTCTAAGCTGATGTGATGCTGTGTCCCCAGAGAAGTGACCCCTCCCACCAAGCTAATTGTCCAGGTCGGTGGGAACTGGGTTAACTCCATCCCCTCCGAGGTGTCCGGGGCAGCTCCCCCACAGAGGACCCCGGTCCACACCCCAGGGCCTAGCGAGTCACAATACGAAACTGGCTATGCGAGCGGGGGGGACAGCGGCCCAGAAGCGGACACTCCACTGTGGTACAGGTGAGGTCTCTGTCTCTCACTGTAAGTGAACAGAAAGGGGGAGTTTCTGGGCTCACCAGATGACGGGCCCTTTAACTAGACTCTCCGATTGGGTGAAATCCTACACTGGTCTGAATGTATACATTAATCTTGAGCAGCATGTACCCTGAGATCACGTCGGCCAGCCAGCGCCAGGAGTATAAGAGGGTGTTCGACTCAGACTTGCGGACGTACCAGCAGCTGTGCGCCCAGCTGGACCACATCAACGGCCCAATGAGCCAACTGGCCCGTGAGCTGGACCTGCTGTCAGATGGAGCCCCTGAGCACCAGGTGAGGGCGCCAGTCGCCATCTTGACAAATGGCCACATTTTTATGGGCACTAAATCACAAATGGCATAAATGGGCAGTGTGAGAGACCTGATGAAGGTCCTCCTCAGAGCCCCAAACCAGGCTGGAAAAAAAACAGCAGATGGGGTGACATTTTACACTCCTGCTTCAATACAGATCAGCAAGGGGATCTAAATCTGAGGCCGTACGTGTGCCAGCTCTCATTCTAGGTCCACATGCAATGTTAATTTTATTTATTTTTGGTAGCTGAACAGATTTTATCTTCTCCAAAAGTAGTGACATCATTAGGCTGGGATATATATACGTGACCTGCAATACTGGCCTCCAGCCACAGGTGGCACCAAAATACACATATAAGCTGTCTGTGTATCCATCCAGGCCCTGGAAGAAGAGTACAATAGGCTGATGGAGCTGAAAATGGTGAGTACAGACCTGTTATGACCACAGGCAGATCCTGCAGTTATACGTTTTCAAAATTCCAGAATTTGGTGGGCGACACGATGAGTCCTAAAAAAACAAAAGTAGTTGTATCCGATTTAGTGGGTCTTGGTTAAAAATCCATGGTTGGCCTTTGACCCCCTCAGGCACCAGAGTATCAGACCCAGAAGCGTCAGTGCCGGGAGCTGCGCTGCAAACTCATCCACATCAAGAGCCGAGTGAAGAATTTTGATGCATGCCTCTGAGACCGACCCCCCCTGCAGATTTCAGATAGGAGTCCTCTATGGCCCCGCCCTCTAAGATGACCAGCATGCTCCCAGATAACCGGGACCCGGTCCGGCATGATGCCATGTCCTGCACTCTGGGGCTCACCTGCAGCTGTCAGGCTGCCTGCATTGCTGTTGTTGTGGGAAGTGTGCAGGCATGGGATGTTGCACAATGCAGCAGTAATGCTGTTAGGTGTTGCTCTAGTGCCAAAGTCCCACATCCTCATTTTCTAGTAAACAAGATGGGCGGTAGTCTTTTCCTCTTCTTCCAGGTGTTGAATCCATTTGAGTGGCTCGCTTATGGTCCAAAAGCACTATAATGGTTGTTATCTAGAGCTGAAGTATTATTATCAGTGTGTTGCGGGGTTGTTTTTTATACAGTGCTCTGAGCTCTTTCTGAGCTCTTTTACACTTCAATATTTCTGATTATGTCACGGAGCCTGTGCCTGCTTTCCAACACATTGTGAGTCTGGTACATTTGGTGTTTGTGCTGTTACTGATTGCCTTATGGAGCTGATGTTGTCGTGTATTTCTGTTATTGGATAAATGGAGTCGACATTTGCATTTCTGCTATGGAGCTGCACTCCCCTCCAGTCACGTATGTAACAGAGGCCACGGCCCCGACCAAGCCTGCATCTTTATGACTGTGCTGCGAAGTTGAAGCAACTCGGAGAAATATTTGGTTGTTAGCTTGACACATCATTCTAAGTTCACTCAGCAGTCCAAGCAGCCATGATTTCAACATGGAGTTGGTGGTGATGCAGTGATAGATCCCGGCCAGGGTAAGATGGGCAGATACCCCAGGGTGGCGTCTTCTGAGGGAGGCTGGTGCACTAAAGCAATCGGCATTAATGTGTTTTACAGGTGGTAGCTTAGCTTACATCTTTATTTTAATGTATCGAATTACAGAGCTAACATGCTGGTTTATCCCCTAATATAATATGTATTATGGAATTGCTGCACAGTCAAAGTTGTAACTAAAATTGCATTATACCATTAATGCATTGACCCCAATCATGCATATTTTTTTGTTTTATAGTAGAGGTTATTTTAAATTTGAATGAATGTTTCCATTGTATCATGGAACGTATCCACAATTCTAAGCATGTATTTTTATTTGACATACTGGTCAAGAAAAGCATTTTTAAAATATAAAAAGGTGAAGCTGACACACCAGTTTGAACACAATTTTAAAATTTGTGTAAAAGAGCCATCATGGTATTCAAAGTATGCATTTTATTTTATTTTATTTCATATTTTATCGTGTTATACAGTTGATACACTAAGCAAAGAGCGCTTTTTTGTTTTGCAATATGAAATGATGCACCATGCAAAGTGTGCGTTTTTATTGTATCACGTTACAGAGTTGACATACTTCTCAGAGCTTGCAATTTATTATATTCTATGAAACGAACAACATGAAGCATGCATTTTATTGCATTACAGAGTCGAGGCCCTATGCAAAACATGCAGTTTTATCAAATTACAGAGTTGAAGTGCCACATAAAGCATGCATTGTGCTTTATTCCATTCTAAAACTGATGGCCACACCAAGTGTGCATTTAAAATTTTCCACATTGCATAGTTGATGCAATATGCAAAGTGTGCATTTTTATTTTATGGTGTTATAGAGTTGACATGCGACACCATGCAGGCTTTTTGGTAGTACTGCAACACAGTGTTGATGCTCCACCACAAAGCATGCATTTTTATTTTTTAAAAGCTATGGAGCCGATGTACCACACCTGACATGCAATTTTTTACGTTGCACAATTGATGTATGAAGCATGCATTTCTGCATTTTTCACATTATTAAGTTGATATGCCTAACAAAGCATGCATTTTATTCCACTAGAGAATTAATGTACCACACCAAGCATGCATTTATATCTTATCACTTTACAAAGTTGTTGCACTATGAAAAGTGTGCTTTTTAATTTTATTATTTTCAGCTGACACGCTTCTTTATTTATTCACATCTCAGAATTCACACACCATCACAAAATGTGCAATTTTATTTTATTACATTACGGGGCTGCCATGCCACGCCAAACTTGAAATTTTGTCACATGCTATGCAAAAAAATGCATTTTTATTCGATGATACTGTATGTTGAATTGCTTCACAAAATATGCAATTTATTTTTACCATGTTATAGCATTTTTATGTGTTATGGAGTTCCTAACACAAAGAAGTATGCTTAAACGCATTGTGATAAAAATGCATGCTTCGCAAGATGTCAACTCAGTGACGCAATAAAAATTTATGCTTTGTGAGGCGTGTCAACTCCGTAACACAAAAAAATCAAATGCATGCTTAATGCAATGTATCAACTGCATAATGTGATAACACAGGAATACACATCTGGTGTGCCATGTCAACTAGGTAACATGATAAGATGTATTCATTTTGAGGTATGTCAACTGTAATATTATTACATTTCAGGCTGTGTGTAGCATGAAATTGCGTGCTAGGTGTGCCATATTAATTGTATAATAGGATAAAATAAAAATGCATGCTTTCAGTGGCACATAAATTATGTAACATGATAAAATCAAATTGCATATAGTACTTGGTATGGCACATCAACTCCATAACATGATAAAGTAAAAATCTATGATTTGTGTGGCATGCAAATTTTTAAAAGTGCGACTGCTTGATGTGGCATGTCAGCTCAGTAAAATGCTTAATGTAAAATCGTATAGCTCATTTTGACTGCATTACATTGTGTCAAAGTGCTGTACATTGTCCCTGTCCAATGCCCTCAGGGCATTAGTCAGAGATCACGGTGGCAGGGAAAAACTCCGTAGAAGGAAGAAGCCTTGTAAGGGACCAGACACAAAGGGGGAGCCCGTCCTCCAGGGGCCGACACAGGAAGTCCGAAATAAGGAAACCGGAATAGCAGATATAAATGCTGCCATCTGAGCAGGGAGGTGAGGAAGCTGCGTCCTTCAGCGGGATGGAGGGGGCGTGCGGTCCAGCAGCAAGCAGGTGAGGATGACAGATGTGCAGTCAGGCTGGGTGGGTGGGCGGGCAGGGAACTGCCCACCAACTGGAGCTCCGAGACGGAGATCTGAACAGTTCATTGATAAAACTGTGTGACAAATAGTTCAATTTATCAGGTATTTTGTACTACAGGATGGAGATAAGAGGTGGGAGGGAACACAGGCATGAGGAATCCCTGAGCACATGGGGCACGTGAAGCCAGAGTGACAGCACTGGATACCCAGTTCATCTAAAATCAATGACACTGATCCCCATCCAGCTACACACCGCACACTAGAACTCTAGCTGAGGGTGAAAATTAGCTATCAGCTTTGTCACCATATGCTAGACTAAACAAGTGACTTATTAGCCTTCGGACATTTGCTGGATGCTTTGCACCACCGCAGAAGGGGGGGGTTATATGGAACCAGTAAACTACTAATGTTCTCTGGTGCTAGACCATTCATTGCTTTATATGTTAGTCATAGCACCCTGTAGTCTATGCGTGAACATAACCAATGGAGTGAAGCCAATGGAGTGATGCCAATGCAAGGCTAATATGCTCACATTTCAGGGTCCTTGTCAGAAGCGCTCTGCACCAACTGAAGTTTATTTAATAATGCAGAGGCACACCCAACCAATAGGCTGTTGCATTAGTATGGTCCAGAAGTTATAATGGTGTGTACTAACTTTTCTGCATGCTGAACTGAAGTTTTGCAATATTGTTCAAATGGAAGAAAGCTGTTTTCACCACGTTATTTCTATGAGCATGCAAAGACAAGGTCGAGTCAATAGTGACACCAAGGTTTTAAAGCAATGGGCTTACATTACCTAGGCAGCTGTCAAGCTTTATGATATCAGCAACACCTTGGGCTGCACTGGGGCCCGGTAGTAATACCTCTGTTCTGTCAGGATTTAACAGAAAGAACTTACTGGCCACCCAGCTCCTAACTTGAGCCACGCATTTCTCAGTCCTTGACAACTGCGGAAGCTCCCCTGTTTTAACAGATGTGTACAGCTCTGTGTCACCTGCATAAACACTATGTTTCCTAATAAAATAATTAAGAGACAGCATGTAGCATGTGAACAGTATTAGACCCAGGACAGAACCTTGTGGGACACCGTACCTCATTCTGTTGGATTCAGAGGATTCATCGCTCACATGAACAAACTGGTGACGGTTAGTTAGATATAAGCAGAAGCAGGCCGGTGCCTGCCCATTAACACCAACCAAAGACTTCAGCCTTGCCAATAAAATGTAAAATGTCATGGTCAACAGTATCAAATACTGCACTTAGATCCAGCAGAACCAACAGGGATACACAACCATAAGAAGCCTTAAGCAATTCATTCGTGACTACTAGTGTAGTTCCAGTGCTGTGATCTGGACTAAACTCTGACAGGAACATCTTATCAATAGATAAGCTGACTAGCAACTACATTTTCACAGATTTTATAAATAAGTGGTAGGTTAGAAATAGGTCTGTAATTATCAAAATTTGGATCCAGATTTGGCGTCTTGAGGACAGATCTGACAACAGCAACCTTGAGTGGACATCACAGGCTTAAAAATGAGTCTATCATTTTAAGTAATGCGCTGAGCTTGCGAGTCCAATGATGCATGATCCCTGTCAGACATGATGTGGCGCCAAATAGGATTCTGGGATTGTTCTTGTGGTTTTTTATCAGCCTGGACTGGTATGCGGACCTGGCCCTAGTTAGGACATGTCTGTATGTTAAAGCACTTTCTTTTCAGGCAATTTGGAAAACCTCTAGCTGAGTGATAAGCTGAAGTGTGCTTGCTTAAGCTCACGCGCTTTTTCAGTACACCGAAGTTATGTGTTTCTTGCCTGTCAGTCATTTATTGTTTTAGCGGCGCCACATAGTCAAGACTGCTACAAAATGCCTGCTTAACCATTTGGAATTCAAGTTCCAGTTCAGCCTCGATAGTGGCCTCATCTAATATGTGTACAGTGTGCAGAGGTTTGTAGGCAAGAGCTGCAGTAGTCGATGGACCGATCGAACGATTAAAGTAGTACTGTAGAACCGACAGTGTTGGAGTTCCTTATTGAATCTCAAATAGTGGGAGAAGTTCCACATGTTCCACAGAAAAATCACAGCTAAGAACCAAATGTAAACTATGGTTAAACAAATTAATAGGTCCTACTACATCCTGCGTAAAACCAACAGAATCAAGTTTGGAGGCTTTTCTGATGGGATCAGTATCATTTCCCATATGGATATTTAATCCCCAACAATGACGACTTCACGAACATGTATGATCAAGCTTGTTAAGAAATCAGTGAATTCCTTTATGAAGTCACTGTAGGGGCCAGGAGGCCAATAAACAAGGGCCATAGTGACATTTGTGGGAGGTTGCATGTTGCTATGCCACTTACATTAAAAAACGTGAATTCAAACGTGTGGAACTCATATCCTAATCTCTCTGTGACACTTAGTTTGCAATCAAAGATAATACTAGCACCACCACTTTGAGATTGTTTATAAGCATACCTAGGAAAGAGCAGACTCATTTAAAAGAATGTAGTCAGGTTGCTTAAGCCAAGTTTCTGTCAAGAACAAAATGTCTACACCGTGATCAGTAGTCAGATCATTTGTAAGTAAAGCTTTAGTAGCTAATGACTTTACATTCAAGAAACCCAACTTTATATTAATATTATTAATGTCATGTGTTATGGGCTCCAATTGAATACATACTCAGTTTTCAAAGCATGTTTTATGGCAAACTGCTGCTCTATGTTTGTTTGTATGAGAAACATACAAGGTTTTAATTTTATTTTTTGCAACCTAGGTGATATCTCTAGCCAGCTAACAGACTGATGGTTAAGCTGGCCTGTCTGCTGCCTGGATTTGGCTCTGCAAAGTCTAAACTTTGACCAAAGACATTCTGCTATGTTTTTAGAGAAGACATCGGTACCCGCCCACAAAGGGTGAATACCATCTTTCTTTAGAAGCCCAGACCTGCCCCAAAACGTCTGGCAATTATTTATAAAACCCACATTTATTAATTTATTTTTACACCATTAAATATACTTGTTTGGACTTTGACATCAACATGAAGTAAAATGAAATGGATTTGAGCAGCATGTCAATTCCATAACAGAAAAACAATGCTAAAACTTTAGGGTCAACTGCGGCGCATTTTTTAATATTCAAAAAAGCATCATTGTAGTAATTGTATGAATCCAATTTAAAAAAACACTTGCTTGGGCCAGTTTCTCAATTTCATAACAGTCCAAAAAAGCCTTCTCCTACTGGCATGTCAGCTCTGTAACACAATAGAAAACATGCACGCTCTGGGAAATGCATAGTTTAATGTTTTTAGATGTTCTTAGACCCTGCATGCAACACATGCGAAAACTACTGCAAAACAGTCACATGTCACAACTCTTTGGACCTCTGGACAGTCACAACTCTGTAACGCACAACAAAGGCATTCTGGGACTAGCTCATCAACATAACCTTCTAAAATACACAGTGAGCCAATGCAATAAAAAAGCATTCTTTCAATTGCATGTGATCTGCACGACACTATGTACACTATACGCTCATTATACATATGTTTTCATATTGTCATGTAAACCGGAAAACACAATTAAATGCATCAAACCTTGTAACAGAAAAATAAAAGGCTTGGGCTTGCAACTTCTAAAAAAAAAACCTCAACAGTGGTACGTCACCTTCCTAATGCAATTTTTTAAAATGCGCATTCCGGGCAAGAGTGCGGCTCCATATCATAATTTTAAAAAGATGCAAGCTGGGGTCAGCACGTCAATTACACAACACTAACATGTTCATCTAAGGATGGTGCTGTGTCTCGATTGCAAAACACATAGTGAAATACACAACTACCACAAAGTGTATGACGAAACATGCTTTAGGTCCACAGCACTCTTGGATGCTGACATATCCAGGAACCAGAGCACACCTCCAACAAGATTTCAGATTCCTATTTCGTGTTGGGCTTTTCTGAGTGGAACTAAACTTTGGCTGGGAAGAACAGTGTATGCAACAATCTTCAGCCTTGGAATTGCTCTGCATGGGCTGTTGTGTTTATATGTATCCAAAGGAGGAAGCAGACCAGGACAGAACTGTTTGCCATGTTCTTTTTAATCCTATATTGGTGTATTTATTTCTTAATCAGGGACCAGGTATGTTTGTTAACATATCATTCCATTCAATGCTTTGCACCAAATACAATCAAATATTTTTATAAGCTGTATCATATGATTTTTCTGATGTTACAATAAACTGGTGACATGTTAGCTAACATGTAAAAGAGCTTTATTGCTTATCAGACAATGTATCATTAATTTACAAACGTAGTAAATGATGATTTGGTCATAACTGCATTCCACTTTAACATCGTTACATTCAGACCAGATACCTGCTCGCTACTGCCCCCTGTAATCTGGCTGCAAAAACACGCTAGCATCATTCAGGTCCCAGCAGACACTCTGAGTTGAAGGATTTCACATTCTGATGCTTGGCATGAGGTTGCTGTTCAAAGGACATACAGCCGCGCCCCAACGTGGACAGAGCCCCAGGGGCGGAGAGGAATGATATGTCCAAGGGTGGAACGTTTACATGTTACAGGGACCTACATAAAACAGCAATGAACACCAGCAGTGGCTGGATAAGCAACCGCCTTGGAATCAGACATTTAAAACAAAAGATCTCATTTGAGCAGTATGTTCATTTGAAAGAAGCAAAAATATGTTTACAACGAGTTAAAACTCACAACAGAGTAAAGCCTTATATACCTGTAGAAGGAAATCTACTTCTTCATATTTTATTTTGGTGATATTTTTTTTTTCATGGAATCTGGACAATAATGACTCCAGGTATATGGTGGCATGAAGCACAAGAGGTCATTTGTTCAGTGCTTCACGTGAATGTGGGCACTCTATTCACAAGGACTAGGTGTGAGGTAAGGCCTGAACACTCCAGGAGGCCAGGCAGGGCCCTTGGCCCAGAAAGGTCCACTAGGAATACTCTTCCAAGCATTCTTCTTTGAGGAGCATGGCAAGATGACTGCTGTCCAGGAGCTGCCGGTATAGTGCCTTGTCCTCCAGCAGGTGGCAGTACTGCACCCACATACTTGCAGCTCACTGGCCAGAAGCATAGGGCCAGCTGATGGAGCTGCCGGAGAGCTGCATGTCACGGATCAGCGTCTCGATGGGCGTCTTGCCCACCAGCCGCATGAAGAAGAGTTGGGAGATGAGGGCGGCGGGGACGGCGCGCAGGGCGGGCAGGCGCAGCAGCAGGCGGCCGAAGCGCTGTGGCTGGCTGGGGTACTGCGCCCGCTCATACTCCATCAGCGCCACCTGGGCCTTCTCCTGCAGGGCCTCCACCTGTGCGGGGTCCGTCAGACCGCATGCATCTGGGGGGGGGGGGGTAAAACAAAGCCGCTTAATATGGTGGGGCAGACCTGATTAAATAGATTATCAGTTTCATAAAATACTCTGTAATGACAGGCACATAGCTACCCGAGGTGGAGATTTCAGGTCCAAAGTGTACAAATCCAGACCAGGATTTTGTTTCAACCAACCAGTTGAGTACTCTGTGACTGTGACTCTTTATACTCAACTACTTGGTTGAAACAAAATCTTGGTCTGGATTTCTAATCTCTGAACCTGAAATTTCCACCTCTGGTAGCCACATAGTAAAATTACTGGTCTGAACCAGGTAGCCAGATAGCAAAATTATGATTATGAGTCTCCCTTGAAATTGGCCGGACAACCCCCTCTGAAAATCATTTCTGGCTGCGAACCTGATAAAGTGGAATCCTTTATCATTTACATCAATGTTTCTCAAAAGAGTCCTCAGGGTCGCCCAGACACTCCACATTTGCCCCGGGGAGTTGGGAAAGACCAAAAATGTGGACCATCTGGACATCCCCAAGGCCTGGTCTGAGAAACACTGATCTACATCACCTGGGTTTAAGGGGCTTTTTCTTTTAAGGTTTTCAGTCCCAGAGACCAGTTACATTAATCATTGTGCTCGCAAAGGCCTTCTGTCACCCGTCCAGGAAGAAGCTGCGTGGATCTGGATACTGAGCCAACCTCACAATGGGCTAACAAGTAAACAGAGTGTTGATGACAGCGTGAAATTTCACGTTTGCCCCTGAAGAGGGAGCCAAACCTCAGCGTTCCGGTTTTTGGCTCCCGCAGTTTAACAAAATTGCCATGTGACGGATCGAGGGTGATGATTAAGTCTGTTAATTTTTGTAATCTGTGCCAGACGGCGCATGGAGCATCTCTCTTGCGAGACACAAACCGAGCCAAGTGCTTTTTACCTGGAGGTAAAACCGATCTGTGCAAACCGGACGAACACGCAGACACAGATACTGCAGATCACTCAGGAGGCGGAAGGTCAAAGGGCGCACCTGGGGAGAGGAGGGCGATGGCCTTGAGGCAGCTGTACTCAGCAGCATCCACTTGCAGGCGCGTGAGCTTCTCTACCTGGTCCTGGAGGAGGCGAACCTGGTCCATGAAGGACACGACTCGCTCGGCTGACATGGGGGCAGAGTGGAAGCCGGCGGCAGCCAGCAGCGGAGCCGCGTGCAGCGGCAGGCCGGACTGAGCCGCGTTCAGGATGAAGAGCTCGCTCCAGCTGAGCCTCAACAGCGCCACCTGGTCCGACACGGGCAACTCGGGGAAGTAGGGGATGCCGCGCGTCCACTCAATGGTGCTGAAGAGCAGGCGGGCCGCCAGCTCGCAGATGCTGTCGATGCCCATGGTGTCGGACCCCTGGCCGAATGCCGGGGCGTAGCGCCCCCCGGGGTACGGCTCGGCCCGCAGGAGCCGCGAGACCAGCTCAGACACAGGCTGCCCGTCGAAGCCCTCGTCCGCGGCCCTCGCTCCGCCGACGGTGCCCCCTGTTGGCACGGGTGTGGGGCTCAACGCTGACTGTGAGGGCGGGATTCGCCCACGCTGAACTGCTAAGGGGAGATGGGGAGAAAGACAGAGGAGCTCAGTTACGCAGACGTACACGTGTGGTACACCGTCGGCAGATGAGGCCAGGTCAACAGGGAGAGTCCAAAGCAGGACATCAAGATCAGGCCAGAGGAAACTCAGACACAGAGCAGCAGCAGCATTAAATCATGTTTCTGTTTACGATCAGCACGCTTCCCAGAATTCACCGGCGTGTTTGCCTGGAAGCTGACCATGCAGAGCCTAAGGTTAATGCCTGGCAGTCCACACGGAATGCTGATAGCCATCTGATGTCACCCAGGTCCATCCACTGCTCTACACAAAACAGTTTCTTCGAACTGTGTCCTACTGGAGTCACCCTTCCTGTTGATGTGGGGGAATTCCTGGTGTGTATGTGTATGGGGGGGCTTCTGTATATATTACATTATAGAAACCAAATGTCACCACAATGCGATAAAAAAACCTGTAATTTTGATGTTGTGGATCCATTTTTTCAGTCCCTACAAAGGGCAGCTGAATTTTATGAAAATCTGTTACTGCAATCAAAAACTTTCAGTTGCTGAAAGTCTTGTAGTTTGTTTGGTTACTTATGGTTAAGGTTAGGGCTGGGTAGGGGTTAGGGTTTTTCCCACAGAAATAAATGGACGGTCCCCACCAAGATATGAATACAAACGCATGTGTGTGGCTGTGTGTGTGTATTAGGTGGATTATGTTTATGTTACATTATGGGGACCAAATGTTCCCCATAATGTAATAAAAACCTATTATTTTGAAGTTGTGGAGACCATTTTTCAGGTCCCCACAAAGATCTCTGAATGCAATCAAAAAACTAAAAATGCCAAAAAATGGAGAGTCCCCACAAAGATATAGTTACAAACCCCGGTGTGTGTGTGTGTGTGTGTGTGTGTGTAGGTGTGTGTGTGTGTGGGTGTGTGTGTAGGTGTGTGTATGTGTGTGTGTGTGTGTGTGTGGGTGTGTGGGTGTGTAGGTTGGCATAGATCACATTTGAGGACCAAATTGTCCCGAAAGTGTAGTAAAACCTGAAATTTCCCTACTTTTGAGGTTCCCATTTAGATAACCTCAGTTTTGTAAAATCTGTGAATGCAATCAGAAAAGTCAAAATGCCAGAAGTCTTGTATTTGGGTTGGTTACTTATGGTTAAGGTTAGGGATGGGTAGGGGTTAAGGGTGTCGTGATTGGGATTAGGATTTTTCCCATAGAAATGAATGGACGGTCCCCATTTAGATAGAGAGACCAACTTCTGTGTGTGTGTGTGTGTGTGTGTGTGTGTGTGTGTCAGGGTGGGTAAAGGGTGGGGCAGACAGGAACTTCTCAACAATCCCCATCCTCTACTATAAAGCATGCGACCATCTTATTACACCCCCAGATGTGTGAAGGCAGATAGGTACCTTACGACCCCCCCAGGCGGATGAGGACAGACAGGTACCTTCTTTGCGCATCCCCACCCTGAAACACTTCTTCAGCCGACAGAACTGGCACTGGTTCCGATGGTGCTGGTCAATTTGGCAGTCCCGATTAGACCTGTGGCACAGGAGAGTGGACCAGGTACCGTGAGATCAGGCGGGGGGGGGGGGTTTACTCAATACCGCCACCTGGAGGGCACGCTCACCTGCAGGTGTAGCTCAGGCTGCGGCGGATGCTCCTCTTGAAGAAGCTCTTGCAGCCTTCGCAGGTGAAGACGCCATAATGTTTGCCGCTGGACTTGTCCCCGCACACTGCGCAGTCCACCACGCAGGCCCGGTCATCCTCGCTGGCCTCCGGGTCGCTGGCTCCCGCATGGGGCGAGCCGTCCCCTCGGCCACCCCGCAGGAAACCCTTCTCCCCTAGGCCGTTTGAGTCCCCATTGGGGTTCCCCCAAGCCCCGCTCACCATGGCCATACCCAGGAGGCCAAGCCTTGCTCTGTGTGGCCAGGGGGCCTCCTCTCCAGCTGGCTTGGGTTAGTGTGGCAGCCGGGCCTCCTTATAGCGCCATCTGTCTGCTGGCTTCAGGAAAACACCCGCACTAATGTTCTTGAACAGTGATTAGCTAGGATGTGGGGAATTAGTAACACAAACACAGTCAAAAAGAGGTTTGTCCCCTACACCACAGCTCTCACGTGTCTCCTGGTATCTCCTCCCTCCCGTTCCTGGCAATCCCTCCTGTTTCACTCCTTCAGTCACAGCGTGACGTCGCACGTCTTTGCAGACGCCTGGGCACGGGGTTCAGCCCCTCCTGACCTCTTCTCGGGATGCAAACCACGCTCGAGGGAAGGGACTCGCTCTATTGCGCAACTCCTTCCGCTGGTCGGATTCTCGCAAGCAGGCAGAAAAACGGCCAAGTGACCTTCAGAGCGAGCGAGATAAGGGAACGTGATCCAGGCGTTTGGAAACAGGTCGCACCGGTTCTCACGGCATAGAAGGACAAGTCCCTATCAACCTTAAAGCGATATAAGTATCTGTAACTGGTTATTTATGCAAGGACAGAACAGCTAACTGGCAAACAATTTGGCTCTCAGGCAGAAAATGGCAGAAAAAACACCAGATTTTCTCTCGAGGCTCAGGCAGAATCTAGTTCCTGACAAAGTTCCCAAAAAAGAATCAATCACTTTCTTGCAGGACCTGCACCTTCATCTGACAGTCAGGGTGTAGCTTTTGCAGACTCTCTTGGGGCCGTGGTTCTGCTCTGGTTCTTAGTTCCACCTCCCAGGTGAGTCAGATCCCAGCGTGCAGAGGTACAGCCCACGGATCAGGCCCTCGGCGTCCTCTGCAAGCTGTCCCTTTCCTGATCGTTTCCCCCCGAAAGCACGGCACAATGGGAAAAAGGTCCCTGTCTCCTTTAATCATCCACTCCTTCCCCCAGGAGCCGAGATCAAAGTTCAAGGAAGGGGCTGATCTCCAACTCGCCCGCGGAGAACAGCCGGCATCAGCACCTCGCCGCTTTCCGCGCCTCTCGACGGAAAACAAAACAAGAACGGAGGACGGGAAGCGAGGAGGAGGAGGAGAAGGGGGAGTCTCCTCGCGAATCGCTCCTTACACACAGCTGGCCCTTTGTCAGCGGCGGCGGCGGCGGCGGTGTCCGGAGGCCTGGGCCCTCCCAGCGCAGATCTCTGGGGTGGGAATGCTCCGTGTCTCTGCCTCCGGGAGAGGGGAACCCGACCAGCATGGAGGCCGTGGCCAGGCAGCCCGTTGTGAAAAGCCAGGAGCCGCTTCCAGCACTTCTCTCCGCTGCCTCTGTCTCTCCCTCCCCCTCTCCTCCCTCCCTCCCTCGCTCGCTCACTCGCTCGCCCTGCGCGTGTGTGTGTGTGTGTGTGAGTGTGTGTGTGTGTGTGTGTGTGTGTGAGTGTGTGTGCGCGCGCGCCTGTGTGCTCAGGGATTTGACACTGCTATTCAAGCCCTCTGGTTGCCATGGCGCTCCTTGCCTTATATGGACATTGGAGCCAAAGAGCGGCGAGTCGGCAGCCAGGTGGCTCACACATGAAGAATGTGCCGCTGGGGCTGGTGACCCCGGGCCAGCCCAGAGCATGCTGGGAAGGTTAACCCCACCAGCACCAATCGAGATGGGCCTGCCTGGCCACATACCAAGCAGCCCCTGTTTAGCCACCCACCCCTCAACAATCACCCCGTTTCTCAGGAAGCCCCCTGCCGCCATGTTTTATTACATGATTTATGTAACAAATTATACAGCATACTGATGTGTATTTTAAGAACTTTGGTGGTGAACCTCAGTAAAGCAGCTGAAAACGTCACGAAACAAGACTCTAGCAGACTGAATAAGCCTGTTTTGTTTATAATACCCCCACCAGGCACTAGGGGGAGCTAGTGAGCAGAACAGGCAAGCCATCGCAGATGTAAAATGACTATTTTTGTTAAATAATCATTTTCATTTCCTGGCATGTGAAAAAGAAATGCCACATCAACATCTCACATACTTAAGTTAAACTTTGTGAAAACCCCTTTTGTTCATGCCTCCGTTTTCACCAAACAAGCTGCGTTTTGGTATGAAGGACACACACAGTTAAGCGTGACCAGCAATCACCCACAGCACACACAATTCCTCTAGCAGAGCCAGCCAAGGTGGCCCTGCTCGCCTGCATTGTTGACACAGATAAGCTCCCCTGATAAAGCTCCCCCTCTGTGTGTGTGTCACAGTGGGGGTGGGGCTCAGACAATAGCGACCCACTGTGTCTAAAAACATTTCCAGCTCCCACGAAAAAAGGAATTCCCAATTACAGAGCTAGCAGCTCACCATCTGACGCGGGCAGAGACATTTCAGGGCCAGAAAGTAAAAATCCAGAACAAGATTTTGTTTCAACCAGCCAGTAGTAAGTAGGAAGTAAATCTATATACTCAACTGGTTGGTTGAGACAAAATCTTGGTCTGCATTTTTACTTTTTGGACCTGGATTGTCAAACCTCTGGAAGCAGGACGAAGTAACTTTACAAAATGAGTCACCTCACAACATCGGTTACTACAACACTGCAGTTGATAGAAGACCTCCTCGTTCTACTCATCTGTGAGGCACCACTTACCCCCACTAAGGCCAGAGAGGATTTCTTTGGGATTAAGGGGGGGGGGTTGCATTGAACCAATGGTGGGGGAGGTCATAGGGGCCTTGGTATTTGGATCCATTCACTGAAAACTTTAACCCTAGAAATCCCCAGTCATATGAATGGAATAAGCTGTGACCAGCAAACAGAGTTAAATCCACTGTTTAATCCCTCGTGTTCTCTGCAGAGTTTCATCTTAGGAGAGTTTTTAACATTTCAGTGTCGGAGGACATGTGCGAGGGCAAAAGCTGCGGATCCGCAGTGTGTGTGGGCGTGTGTGAGACCTTTGAACCTGTGATCAGCAAGCAGCCCAGCAGACACTAACCCACCAACAGTTGACGCCCACAAGCCTGAGCCAATAAAACGCTGGCGTTGACAGCCCCACACACATACATACACACAGGCGTATTCATATCTTTGTGGGGACCATCCATTCATTTATATGGCAAAAACCCTAATCCCAACTATGGCAGCTTTGACCCCTAACCCAGCCCTAACCTGAACCATAAGTAACAAAGCAAAGCACAAGATTTTTGTCATTTTTAGTTTTTTGATTGCATTCACAGATTTTTATAAAAATTGATTTTCCCCTTGCGGGGACTGAAAAAGCAGGGTTTTTATCACACTGTGGGGACAACCCAGGATGAGGCACCAACCCATCGTAGGGCACACACACACACACACACACACACATGCACATGTCACAAGCTGGGGGAAGGCTTAAGGTGTGACCCATTCTAAATTCTCAGGCTAATTCATCCTGAAATACCAAGGTTTCCTCCCCATTTAAAAGATCTTTGCTGAATATTTGTGTTGTGACACGCATATGAACAGACCAATCAAGTCACTGGTCCAGGGAATTGATCAATGAGGACATTCACCCTTCCAGGCAGGAACACTGTAAAGGTGATACCTGTCACTCCCATCAGCTCAGCTTGAGAGTTTTTAGCCTCTGGTAGCTTTGCCCCTGAGTTGCGTGGATGGCCGGCACCCTTACCACTCACATGCAGCGGTTGGGGTCTGACAGCTGGTTGGTGAGTTGGGCTTCCAGTGGGAAATGAAAGGATCATGGTTTCAGGTGTGATGAAACTCTGAGAATGTTTAATCGCGATTGCCACTCATTCCCCCTTCTCCGGGAACAACTACTTATCCAGAGGGAACCCAGGGTTTTGTGAGACACAGACAACAGTCAAATATCTGCGGGCCTTTGAGCAAGGCCCCCGGACACAGGAACACTGCACACTAGCTGGCCATGTGCTGTGACTCGCTGTGCTGTGACTCCCTGCACTATGACCCCTAAATTTTCTTTGGCCTATAAACGTGTCTCATGGACAGCAAGATGGGAATCTCCCCATGGGGATTAATATCACTATTCTATTCTATTCTATTCTATAATTGACCTGCACCCACCAAGTTAGTGGTGGAACATAAATGGGACTCCAGAACTCACAGGAAGATGATCATCTGAAGAAGGGGTAAGGCACCCACAGGGGACAGCCCAAACCAAGGCTGGTACGTACCACAGCAAACGTCCAGAGCCTGCTCTCAGTCGCTATCTGGATAACGTCAATTACTATCAGCGAGGTTTAGGCCTGTCAGCCTGAGGTACTGCAGCCCTGGTATGGAGAGTAAAGGCGACCATGCACTGCACACAACATCCAGACAAATCGAAGTTGTTGGAGAGATCAATGTGGTGCAAACCTAAAATGATGCTGCCACTCTGTTGGTGTCACGCCACAATGCTAGAGAGCATAGAACGCTTTAGATACAGCAGACCCACATACAGAGCACAAATAAACATATTGCGGCGAATGCATGAGTTATTTTAATAAAGGAGATGACAGCCTTCTTAAAGAGGAAGTAGCTCGGTGTGGTGCAAAGCATGCTGGTAAATGCATAATTAGTCTTGCATGCTAACCAACCCTGAGGCATCACATTATTCATCAGCCAATCGTGGACAGTAGGTAGGATGATAACAAACAAAAAAGTTTGTCTCTGGTGCTCTTCACAGGCGGTGCACCAGTCATCACTTGTACAATGTCATATTGCGAAAACAACATTGATTCTGTTCAATTTGTTTGAAGTATGCAGCCACCTTAACCATGAAGGACAGAGGTGCTTTGCTGCCCCCTGGTGGTCTGAAGAGGAAAAGGTCTCCGCTCAGGCCTAAGATATTACATCACTCAAGAAAGCCTGCAGGCAGCTGAGGGACACGTAGCGTGTGGCTAACAACACAAACATCACAGGAGGTGTATTCCAGCCCAGAACCCTCATGAACATGTCATGCAAACATACAGTACCTAAGAGAACTGGGCGTTACAGAATGAAAAAGGTGAAAGGAAAATTGGAAGCTTTGAGGTAGGACTAAAGGCAATTTGATGGTCCCCAGTGACACAGTGTGTGTGTGTGTGTGTGTGTGTGTGTTTGGGAGGGAGGGGGCTCCTCCATGAATGCGTGGCCAGTGCTGACCAAGATTTCCTGTGATTACTCAATAGGACAGGCCGTTTTCACAAAAAGCTCTTGGCACATCCGAGGCGTCATTCTACCCTGTGTGAACATAAACATCCCGCAGACAAGGAGACAGCGAAACGGACGGCGTGTTCACCGTTAAGAGGAAACCCTTAAAGCCAGGAGTAGATCAGCAGCGGCGAAAGGGCCCGACCCAGACGAGCCATAACAGAAAAGCCGGTGCGGTGCGTTCCGAGGTTCTGCCGGGCCAGGATTGGTACGAAAACAAACCTGACATGTGGACTGAAGAGTTTCAAGGCGGGGGGGGGGCACAAGAAGTACTACCGGTTAGGTGGTGATGTAGGGCATTGGTTTGAGGGGGCCCACTTGTCCGAATGAGGGGATCTGCCCCCCGTGGTGCCAGGAGTGTTGGGTTCAGGGAACGAGAACAGAGTACAAGTGGCGATCGAGTGTCAGGCAGCACCATTAAGGGGAATCCCAGAGCGTGAAGGTTGCCCTGGCGATGACGTCTGTTGCCTCGCAGAAACCAGCTGCTAACGTGGCTGGTGTAAAGTCATCAGAAGGACTGACGTAGCTTCAGTGCAGCGCTCTGGCCGATCTGGCACATTGACTCAGACGACGTTCCAACACTCCTATCTATATTGGTGTGTCTGTGGGGGGAGAGGGGGACAGTCAAGGGAGCCCGGTGATGACTGGGGATGTCTCTCGACGAGTGGGGGTGCCGCCCGAACTCGTGGCGTTGCTCACGTCGACCTAGAAGCACAGAGGCGTTACTTCACCACTGAGGCAGCAGAGCAGATTAGAAAGACAAGGCTCCCAAAAATGACACATGGAAATTCAGTGAGCGCTTGCATGAATGTTTTCGGTATCAATACATGGGAAAATCACAATGATAAACAAAGCACAGATGACAGTCTTATCTGAAAACCGGAGGCACTTATTAGTGTCATAACAGGGCAAAATGAGCTGTAAACAAGTCACTTGACTGATAAGTCCAGGGGACCTGTGTTTTGAAGAGGTAGCCATTGTTCTGGGCACAGGAAGAAGAGAAAACGTAAACCTCTTCATAATATTCAGTGTTATCTGAATGAAATGCAAAGTGTAGAAGTGGTTGATACTTACAATCCCCTTCGGGGAGGCTACACTATTCTCCTCAGAGTGGTC
>JAABNX020000049.1:14216703-14236959 GCA_015163995.2 Mormyrus lacerda
CCCCCCCCCCCCCCCCCCCCCCTGACTGTATACCTGTTCCTTAATGCATAAGTATTCACAAAAATAATTACCATGATGTAAATATTTCAATAAAGTACCCTTTGTGCATAAAATGAATGCTTGTTACCTTGAAGTCGCTCCACTTCTGTAAAGGGAACAATACAAGGGTTCAAGTCATCGGTCAGCCCATGTAACGAAGAAGAGAGCCGGGTGGGGAGGGGTAGGAGGAGACGTACACCAGTGTTTACAGAAACGCTGCCACAGGGTCTGGCCTGGCGTCGGCACTGAGAACACGCAGCGCATAAACAAACCCAGCTCCCGGGGACGACAAACATGTGACAGCACGCACACGGCCACCTGGTCCACCAGCCGGCGGAGGCGAGGGGGGGGGCGAGACACGACACATTCACACATCTACCTCAATGGACTGTGGGGAGGGGGAACACCTACCAGGGAGGGTCACTCGGGATGAAAACATCATCATCCAAATAGCGCTGTCTCCTTTCGAGCCGCGGCGACAATGCTAATGCTAATTGGAGGCTTCCTGCTGGGACGGAGAGCCGGAGGCCCAGTGGGACAACCGGGTGAAGGAGCCATCTCCGCTGTACTCAGGATATCCCGCTTAGTGCGGAGCCGCCAGAATATGTACATGTGGGGAGGAGGGGTGTGGAATGATATTCAACATCACACGATGATCACATCATCGCACTTCACAGACCAGGAGCGGCCATCCACAACCGAGACTCAAAAGCCAGTGCTTCCAGGCCGTCCGATCCATACCCACCTCAGAACGGCCTTGGCGCGCCTGGACCCGGGCCCCTGAAACGGGCCCGCAGACCCGAGGGAGACTCACGGCCATATGCTAAGAGCATCTGACCTGGGACCAGATCATGAGACCAAGGGGCCATTTCAGCGAGAGCCCGTGGGACTGAGTCCGGGGGAATAAACAAAGGGGTGAGGGCTGAATTCTTGCAGACTTGCCAAATGGCCCCCCCCAGACAGTCCGTACGGCCCCCAGTGAACCGGAGGGACGGCTGTTCATTTATATAACATTCTTCCTGCCTCCAGCTGCCTGGAGCCGGTCCTGATTGCACTTCCTCTGGGTGCAGGTCCCAGCCGCGGGCCCCTGATGCGCTGGTCGGGGTGACTGGTGACCAGTTTGGTCATGGGAAGGATGGGGTGGCAGCCTGGCTGCAGGCCACGCCCGACGATCAGCAGCCCCGCCGTCCCTGCGGGGGGGCACCTCTCACAGCTATAATCACTAACGAGTAACATAAGCATCCTGTTAATCAGAATAAAAAGAAAACTAAGTGAGATACAAAAACTAAACTGAAATTAAAAAAACTCGAAAACTAACAGAAATAGAATAAAAATGAGTCGAGACATAAATTTGCACGGTTTCTATTTTTTCTTCTACTTCTAGCTTCTACTTCTGAGTTTAACAGCCTGCTTACAGGCTATCAGTTTATACTGACTTATCAAATGTCCCTCCTCTTACAGTGAATAATCGACTGCCAACATAGCTAACAATAAGCGCATCAAACTGACAAAATAATGCTGGCCCACCCAAATTTAACTCATGTTTCAAGAAGTCAAACATGTTTATGCAGAAAGCTGGACATTCACGTGAAAGGTCAGTATGGAAACATTTCGAGTAGGACACAAACTGATAAGAGCAGATGTGTCCAGGACGGGTCAATCCTGTAGGTGACATAGGACAGGGGATACTGTGTCATCATGACGTGGGGGGGGATGCCCGTGCCTGCTCAAACGGTTCCCTCCCTGGGGCATGCTCAACGCTCACTGGCCCAGCGTGGATGTGACTGATGGAGTTTAGGATGGGCAGTTTAATGGAAAGAGCCCAGCTACGTTAAAAAGCTAACCTGCTTCAACAAGCGTGTTTATAAATAGGTGAGAAGGGGTCACAGTGATAGTTAAACCTGCGACCTTATTAATAACACATTGTGTGCTGCGTCATTTCAATTTATGAAGCTCAGACAAAAGTACAAAAATAAAAATGGTCAAAAACTCATGAAGCTAATTAAACTCATGAAAATCAACAAAAAAAGGAAACAAGATAGAAAAAGTTTTAGGCGCAGGAATGAGTCATGTGAGTTACATTATAGATATCTTACTCTTCATAAGCTGTTTATTCTATCCATCTTCTGAAACTGCTTATCTTGTTCAGGGTCATGAGGGTCTGGAGCCTATCCCAGAGGCTACAGGTGCATGACAGGGAAGAACCCAGGATGAGGCAGCAACCCATCATGGGGCAGAAACACACACACACACACACACACACACAATTACAAGCTTGAACCCAAGTCTCAGAGGTGTGAGGCAACAGGGCTAACTACTGCACCACCACACTGTTTATTTTATTTTTAATTAATTAAATGTAAAATGTTAATTAGCCTAATCAAGCCTGTTTTTATTCAGGTGAATATTTAGCTTCAAATTTCAGTTTTAGCTCTTAAAAAATTACCAAGGTCCGGACCTCAGTGACCTCATTAGCTACGGCCCTGATCACAGGATGTCACCTTTGCCATGAGTCAGTTAATGAAATTTCCTCCCTACTGGATAAAGGTAAAAGATAATTATTGTCATTGTCACTTGAACCACGAAATTGAAAATGCAATTCTACTCTATGTGAGGCATAAAAAGAGTAATGAAATATATAAAAAATATATACTAATTGCACTGAATATTGCACTGAATTACAAATTTCATTGAATACTGCATTGACTATACAGAATGCACTGAATATACAGACTGCACTGTATAAAAAAATTACAGTTTTGTTTTGCATTTAAAGCCATGATTGCTTTTTCAGCCGATTTGTCCTGGTTTTCATGGCTCTGTATCTTTTGCCTGATGGCAAAAACTGAAAGAGACAGTGACCGGGATGTGATGAATCTTGTGAAATGTCCATAGCTTTTTTCCGGCATCGTGTGGTTAGGGTTAGGGTTCCAGGGTAGGGGGAGGGCAGCCAATTGTTTTCTCCGCTGCCCTGATGACCTTGTGGAGAGCTTTCACGTCTGAGGAAGCGCAGCTGCCGTACCACACGCAGAGTCCGTACGCAAGTACGCTCTCGATGGAACAGCGGTAAAAGGCAAGGGGCAGATTTTTGGGGAGACGGTTCTTTCTGAGGATTCTCAGGAAATCCAGTCTCTGCTGCGTCTTCTTCAGCAGCTCCTTGGTGTTCGCACTCCAGCTCAGGTCGTCCTTCAACTCCATACCCAGGAACCTGAACACCGGGACCCTCTCCACAAAATCCCCGGCAATATTCCACGGCCAACTGTAAGTGGTATTACTGTAAAGTGGAAGCATTTAGAAACAACAGAAACTCAGCCATTTAGTGTCAGACCACATAAAGTAACAGAGCGGGTCGCTGAGTGCTGAGACGCATAGTGTGTAAAAGTCACCAATGCTCAGCTGACTCAGTAACTGCAGACTTCCAAATTTCCTCTGGCCTTAACCCCAGCACAAAAACCATGAGCCGGGAGCTTCATGTAATGGGTTTCCATGGCCTAGCGGCTGCATGCGAGCCTCACATCACCAAGCAGAATGCCACGTGTTGACGTGGATGGAGCAGAGTAAAGCACGCCGCCACTGGACTCTGGAGCAGTGGAAACGTGTTCTGTGGAGTAATGAATCACGCTCCTCTGTCTGGCAGTCTGATGGACAGGTCTGGGTTTGATGGATGCCAGGAGAACTTTACCTGCCTGACTGCATTGTGCCGATTGTAAAGTTTGATGGAGGAGGGATAATGGCATGGGACTGTTTTTCAAGGGTTGGACCCTTTAGTTCCAGTGATGAGAATCTGTTAATACTTCAGCATACCAAGACGTCTTGGACAATTCTATCCATCCAGCTATGTAAGGAACAGTTTGGAGAAGGTCTTTTTCTGTTCCAGCATGTCTGTGCCCCGTGAACAAAGCAAGGTCCATAAAGACATGGTTGTGTGAGTTTAGTGTGGAAGAACTTAACAGGCCCCCTAGAGCCCTGAGCGCAACCCTGTCAAACACTAGAACTAGATCAGAGATTGGGAGCCAGGCCTTCACATACAACATCAGTGTCTGACTTCACAAATGCTCTTCTGGGTAAATGGGCAAATAATTCCCACAGACACACTCCAAAACCTTATGGAAAGCCTTCCCAGAAGAGTGGCAGCTGTTATAGCTGTACAGAGGGGACCAACTCCATATTTATGCATATGGATTTAGAAAGGGATGTCATAGAAGTTCCTGTAGGTGTAAGGACCACGTGTCCCAATACTTTTGTCTATATAATGTGCATCGCAGGGTCCAACCATGCAGCAAATCAACCATGAAACTTAAGCTATTGTGCCCCCTAGTGGTGAAAGACATTCCACATAAACATTACATTTTAGAAATTTTACAAAGTTGTTAATTCATGTCACAAAACAGTAGTTAGTACATTTAAACCCCACAACACACAACAGAGTGGCATTAAAATTTACCTCCAGACTCAAAAATATAAATAAATATGTCTAGGCACTGAAAGATTAGTCATAAACATACGGCCTGTAAATTCAGAAACAGACAACCTGCCTTGCACGTGTTTGAAACGCAACGGACGAGTCAACATGGACACAGGGAACAGCAACAGGGATGGACGGAGCAGCCGGCTCTTCCTGGGTATATGCGTGAGTAGATTCAGGGCCAACGCAGTTATTCAATGTATGAATGCAGTACTGCTGCCAGCATTACCTGCCTCTTTCACCAGGCAGGCTAAAGACAGACTGGGAAGTGAAGAAAGAGAGGAAAGAGGTGGGAGTGAAGGGGGGGGGGGGGGGTGAAGCCTCAAATTTAACGATGGGCTTATGATGCTTCAACATACTAAGGGACTCAAGGACAAAGGGAAAAAAAACAGCAGTTTGCAAACAGGGCTGGCATAAGCCAGAGAGGAGAACCACTGGTGTCTGGTGACTTTATAGCCAGAAAGACTCTGGGTCACATCCCACCGTGGATTTGCAGCGCATTCAGAACGTCACATTTTGCCACCTTATGTTTAAAATGTTTAAGGTCTTTCTTCCTCTCAATCTACACTCGAGATCCCATTATGACAAAGAAAAACAGGATATAAATGTTTCTTTGCAAATTTATATATATATATATATATATATAGTAGCATTCTGACCGTTCACTCAGTACATAGTTGAAGCACCTTTGGCAGCAATTACAGACTTGAGTTTTGCTCGCTATGAGAGAATTTGAGAGGACTTTGGGAGTTTCTGCCATTATTCTCTGCAGGTCCTCTGTAGCTCTGTGAGGACGGATGGGGCCTGCTGGTGAGCAGCCATTTCCAGGTCTCTCCAGAGATCTTTGATTGGGTTCAAGTCCAGGCTCTGCCTGGGCCACCTAAGGTCATTCAGAGTTGTCCCTAAATCACCCCTGCTTTGTCTTTCTGTTCTTTGTGCTTGGGGTCATTGTCCTGTTGGAAGGCAGACCTTAACCGACGTTCCAGAGGGTTTCATTAAGGAAGTCAGCTTTCCTTTCTGAGCCTCACTAGCCACTGAATGATGCTGTTGCTACCATAAGAACATGATGCTTCACCGTGATGAGCGGAGCCCGATTTCCTCATTTGGGGGCATTTTAATAGGTAGTGTCTTAATGGTTATGGAAGTGCACTTGTAGCTGAAAGACTGCTGACCAGCAAGGTACCACTGAGGTACCCTGAGCAAGGTATTGCCCCCACGCACTGCTCCCCGGGTGCTGAATTAGCTGCCCCCTGCTATGTCACAATGTCACATATGCGTTAAATGCAGAGGACACATTTTGTTGTTGTGTACTGTGGTGTGTCACCAATGACCATTAATGACCTAATTCTAAATTAGACAAAAAAGTTCTGAGGGCAGAATGAAAAATGATTGGTTCAGGGTGATTACCAATCAGATGTAGAGGAGGTGGGCCCAAGCAGCTATTGGAGATGGGACCAAGACATCTGAATGGTTGGTCCCACATACTATAGTTCAGCGGTGTCTAACTCCAGTCCTGGGGGGCCTGAGCCCTGTGTAGCTTAGTTCTTTCCCTCCTCCACCCAAAATGATTCAGCTCAAGAGCTGTGTTGTAATTAACACAAGGAGTTGAATCAGGTGTGTTAAATGAGGGGAAACCAAAAATGTGCAGGGCTCTGCTCCCCCAGGACTGGAATTTGACAACCCCCCTATACAATCTGATTGGTTACCTCTCTGAACCAATAATTTTTCCTTCTGCCCTCAGAACATTTTTGTTTAAGTACAACTCCCATGAGCAATTTGCTCCAGACATGACACTTAGACCTGAGGCTAACATTTCAATCTTGGTTTCATCAGACCAGAGTATCTTGTAACTAATAGCCTAGGTGTCCCTTTAGGTGCCCCAAGCCAGCTTTTAATGAGGAGAGGCTTCTCTTCGGCCAGATATTAGAGGGCTGCAGTGGTGGTTGTCCTTCTGGAAATTTCTCCCATCTCCATACAAGATCTCCAAAAATCAATGACCCTCAGGTTCCTGATCACCTTTTATCAAGACCCTCCACTCCTGAGAGCTCTAGGAAGGGTCTTGGTTTTTACAAGCTTCCTCCATTTAAGAATTATGTACTCTTAGGAGCCGTCAATGCTACAACTACTGGGTTGCCTTCCCCAGATCTGTTCCACAGCACAATTTCTTCCATCTAGCAGCTTGGTTATGCTCTGAAAGTCATCAGCAACTGTACAGCTTTTTATGAATAGTTCTGCACTTTTCCAGCTCATGTCCTATGGTTTGAATAAACCACAGATGGACTGCAAACAAGATGCAGAAATAGCTCATAGACTTTCAATATAAATGGGATGCACCCGAGTCAAATTTAGAGTCTTAGCAAAGGGTCTGAATACATAGGTCAATCAGTGCTTAATTTTTAATTTGCCAAAATTTCTAAAATCCTATTTTACTGTCATTGTAGCATATTGATTATAGATTTATGAGGGGAAAGGTGAGTTTAACTGTTTTAGCACAAGAACATAAGATGTGAAAAAGTGAAGGGATCTATACTTTGTGAATGAACTGTATCTGTAGTGTTTCTTACCCTTTGAGTGTGCGACGCTCACTTTACATAAGTACATGAAAATTAAAAGTGCCCTTTGGCACCGTTCATGAAGCCAGTGTGTAGGAAGGACAGACAGCTTGACACTAGGGTCACACACCCATAACGCGCACAAATGTTGACACAGGCCTTTACGCTTCACACGTCACCCATGTGGCCCAGTCCATTTCCGCAGTGCCAGCTGACAAGCGGGTGGAGAACAACACGGCCTCGGGCAAAGACCGCCCTGTGCAGCCTAAGATCCGCCACAGCTGACCCTGGAGACCGCCATTGCGCGAGTTGTCATCATAGAGGTTCAAGTAATGATGGCCAAAAGATGCCTCATGAACCATGTGCAGTATTTTATGACCCCACTAGATGGTGCTCTTGGCTTGGGGTATGCTTTGAGCCCTTTTTGGAATAAATGGCACCATGTTGTTGGGTCAACAAATACAGCAAAGGGTTCAAAATTGGAAGCTGTCGTTTTGCCCATAACTAGATGGGAGACTGCCAAAGGATGCAATATGTCTCTTCCCCGTCATCCCCACAACAAGTTTCCTGAATGACTTTTCTCTCACGCAGCACCTGGCACTCCCGAACATGTACCTGACCCAGGCGGCCATCCAGGACGTCCCTGCCTGGGTGGTGGAGGGGAAGGCCAAGCTGAAGTATCCACATAGAAAGGCTCTAAGGATAGGTCCTGTGTCCAGCCAGACATGGTTACAGAAAATCTAGCTCACAGCAGCCACTGCAATCCCTTTCTGCGCAAGCCTGTCCCAGAGACAGGAGCAGCAGAGGAGAAAAGAAACTGAATGACAGAGGGACAGAAGAGCGGGAGGGAAGCTCAGCCCCACCCACCCTGACATGGAGCCAACGTCACCCCCAACTGTAGAGGAAGCCAGCCCCTATGGGGGCCACAGCTTTGAAGTCTCCGCAACCTGAATAACAGGCCGCTCCTCCTGGGAGCTGTGGAAGCGGCTGAAAAACATTCTTCTGGGGGGACGATGAAGGGAATGATCACTCTGCAGACAGAGAGCATACAGGTCCAAAATGTAACCGCACCAGCGTGACGCCCCCAGTGGCTGAGGGGCTCCTGCCCACGGGTCAGTACCCAGTCCACAAAAAAAATTACTAATTTAAACATTCTGACTTCCTGGTTATTTCTGCAAAACCTGGAAATAAACATTACTAAAAAGAAAACTTTTCCCTGTTATGCTGTTCACCCTGATATATCCGCTACAACAGATCACCCTTCAAGATTGCCCACAACAGATCTGTTATTTAACAAGGACCCTGGGACAATTCCAGCTTAGCTGCTTATAAACAACACTTCTGCCCAAATTCCTACATGTTTATTTATAACAGCACAGAACAGGCTGTACACACCCAGCAAAGACTGTGAGTTCGTAACCACCACCACCATTCACACACACACACATTCCTAAAAGCAAGCATTCACTTTGTAATAGGAGTTAGCTCCCCTTCCATGAGAAGGCCCATATTAACAGGACTAAGGTGTAGCCTGCTGTCTCACAGGGGACCTTCTCGAACATTCTGCTCCACATACTGGACAGGCAAGAAATCCAGTTCACAGGATTGACATATTCAGAAGCAAACAGGGGCTTTACGTTCAAGGAATCATCTCTATAAGGAATCCCCATCCCACCTGAAGCAGCCACAGCAGCCTTGCTGACAGGACGCCTGCATAGCAGACAGCGTCTCTCACCATCTTCTGATAACACAACCTGCCAAATGTTCTAAGGCCCCTGTAAATGGTGTTTACAAGCCCCACGTTTTCACTGCAGCTCAATGACACACATTCACAGCCAAAATAAGCATCATTAACCCATTTTACTACCTGGAACAAAGGCACTGAGGTACAAAAAAACACTACCATTCCACACTGTACACCTTAACAGAAAAAGGGGACTCACTACTACTAGATCAATAAGACAGAAGCAGCAAAATAACAGACTGAAAAGAAAACTCAGGAATTCACACCCTTACTAATCACAGAGGTGTTGGCACCATTCTGAGCTGTCAAAGAGTAAAACCAGGAGTTTATTAATGACACAGATGATCAACATGTACTAGCGTTGGCAAAAAGGATGCTTCACGAACCAATTGCTGTATTTTCTGACCCCACTAGATGGTGCACTTGGTTTGCTTTGGGGCATGCTTTCAGCACTTGTTTGAAAGACACCACCATCTAGTGGGGTCAGCAAATGGTTCATGAAGTGTCGTTTTGGCCAGCACTAACATGTATCTACCTGTAGCTGGTACCAAATAAGGAACAAAACCAGAATGGCTGGGGTCAAGTGCTGGTACATTTGCAGGGTTCACACATCAGCCTGGTGTGGTGGATGGCAGGGAAGCTGCCTCAGGTTAATTACACTGCCCACACACAACTGAGGGGGCACTAGGGATCACACTCGTATAGACCAGCTTTATTCCTTATATTTGGAAAAAATGTATGCATAAATAATGGTTTGGCACCTATTCTTTTTTTTTGGAAAAAACTTATTGTAAAGAGAAAGGACCCAACCCTGAAAAACAACATATTTTATTCTAAGCCCAAATTATACGAGTAAGCCGGGAATCGGAGGAGACCTAAACCGCAAGACCTGGCACAAATTCTTCATAACTTCAACAACATATAATCACATTAAGTTTGAGTACAGGAGAAGAAACTCTTCATCTAAAACCTCATCCATGGTCAGACAGGAGATGGAACAAAGGGCTGCATGGCGGCCACTTGTGGTTCAAGCCAGGCACTGCATCAGAAGAGCACTGTAGAAGCACAGTGGAAACTCAGCTAGAAGTAAGATGTTAAAAAACAAACTGAATACAAACATGACTACATTTTATACAGGCATCATTCCCACATTCAGAAAAACAGTCCATGAGCTGCTCATCTCGCCGGCCAACTGCGTGAGCTACCATGTATGATGGTGTGCGTGTGTCTGAATACAGTGTGCTGCAACTTTTAAGTGTCCTCGGTCATCTCCTGGCTGTCCGTCCGAGCAATTTTCCGAGGAGGGGCGGGGCTCTCCCCCTCCACATGCTCCTGTTCCCGCTTTTTGGCGGCATTCTGTCAGAGAGAGAAAAAACACGGCATCTGATAAGCTGAGATCTCCCAACATCTATAGGCACAAGCATTAAGGTAAAAAGAGGCCAACCTTTTTGTCCCACTGCTGATGAAGGTATCGTAGGAGAATGTTTGTCTTCTCTGTGACAATGACTTCAAGAGGGGAAAAATGAACACATTTTACCTAAATGTGACGCAAGCGTCTGATCAAAACATCAGCGGTTAAGGCAAGAATGATTACTGTGAGATTAACATTATGAATTTACACGGGGGCAGAAATAAGAATGGGGCAGCGAACATGGAGACCGGTGGGGAGGGGGCAGAAGGGCAGATAGACACAAAGACAGGCAGCTAGAGAAACACTCACTCTGCTCAGATGGGTACTCTCTCGTTGGAAGGTATACCGATGGTCTCCTGTTCTGTAATAAATATTCACAAGCATTTAACAGCAGAGAAAGCCTGATCCTCATTTTCCCAAAGACATGCAGTTAGAAGCCCTCAGCACCACCCACTACAGCCCAACAGAACCCGCAGCTGTCAAACCCTGCCCAGAGTGCAGCTGCATAACCCCACCCCCACCGCCTGCCAGGAAAGGGAGAGCTCACCGACGCCTTGCAGACAGAGTCGGCGTGAAACCTGCTGAAGTTGCTCTTGTTGTAGACGGGGAGCCCTTTCAGGAAGTCTGCCTGCAGAGAGAGCCAACCATTAGCAACCACAGGTACACAGAGAGGTACACTGAACACAAAAGCAACCCTTAACCCGAACCTTTTCAGGAGGTCGGGCAGCCAGTGGTAACGGCAGCAAACAGCAAAGCAGTGCCCAGGCTCCCCATAGCACTCTAGGGAGTTGGTCTGATATTTGAGATCAACACGGAATCTAGCTGACCCAACAGATACACCCATATTCCCATAACATGTCAGATATCATAAAGAGAATCAGATGACAAGCATACCCTACTGACGTGGGTTATGGGATGACAGGGATGACATAATTACGAGGATCACGGAATGCTAAAATTCTTAACACAGATTATAATATAACGATAAGACCATAAACAAACAGCTGCTATTAGGAGTACAGGGAGGTTTCGGGGCGTTGGCCTATGATCAGCTAGCTGCATCCATAAACAACGTAACACTGCCTACTCTACTTTACACGCTTAGCAACGTAAAATCGCGACTCTCTCCCCAAATCGCTGCTTCATGGTACCGTCTTATTGATTTGCGGCTTATACTAGAACCGATCTACTTTGCACCGTTCAAAGCACTACCGGCCGGGACCGCACCGCCAGGTGAAATACCGAAGACATTTCAAAGCCTCATGTAACCCGTACCATGAGCCGTACGGACCAAAACAGCCTCTTATCACACAACCGATGACCAAATACCGGAGAGGCTAACTAGCTATCAAACCAGCAGGGGAACATGCTAACGCAGAAGCGGGCGCTAACACGGCTAAAAGACAAAAGTCTCCAGCTGACAGGCAGAACAATATGTAGAACCTCACCTTGTCCATGTTTTCCTGGGCTGCGACGGTCAAAGTGAAGCAGTTCGGGGGTTTAACTGCGAAATATCCGGACGACGCCACTATTATAAGCTGCTAGGCAGCTGCCGTGCCGTCGTTCTGCTAGCGGACTGCTAGCTAACTAGCGCTAAAAAAGAGCAGACTACAGCTAAGAAACCATACACCGTATGAAGAACACGCCTGAACGGTGAGAAACAGAAGAAAACACGACAACGTGCTTTAGTACATAAGACCGTGAATATGTATGTATTTACATGAAAATTAAATGTAATTTTCGCATTATAGCAACCGCCTAGCTAGAACCTGCCATCTTTGATTCTTTACGCCCAATAGCCGTGGAAGCACATTTACGTCATTTTTCCTGGTACCCAGACTTAATTCTGATTGGCTACCAACCGTCGTTTTGGAGGTTGCGCTGTGACTCACTACCAATCATAAACCACCGCTAAGAAAATGGACATAGGTTGTGATATCTGTGAGTCACGTGTGCGGAAGTTCGGTACTAGTTGATTAACGTGTTGATTAATGTGTGAAGTGTAAATCAAATCAATGTTTATCAAATGCACAACAATACCGCATCTGGAAGTAGATGCAGGCAATGCAACGAGTCTATGAGAGCTCCCTATAGTAAAGATTGGCTCTGAGTTAGTCATGAGTATTTATATTGTGAATATATTTGCTGAGTTAAGCTTCGGATTTGATCCTGCAAACTTTTATTACATTCCTTGTCGGTTGCAACTGTACTTGATGAGTATTATGAAAGTTTATTTAAGTAAATTAAAAACTGGCTAACACATCGGGTCCAATAATATCTTGTGGTAATTACAATGGTACTTCGGTATACGTCCTTAATTCGTTCCAGATTCTTGGACTTACACCAAACAGGACGTATAACAAATGAATTTTTCCCATAAGAAATGAAGGGAAAATGATTAACCCGTTCCCATGGAAAAAAAAAATCTTACTGTTATTGGCATATTATACATTGATGGGGTTGTATAAAATAAACACTGCTTAATACTAAAATACATAAATACAAAACCAAATAGATTAAATAAATGAAAAGAGAGTTATAGCGAGGGTTATTCACTGAATGGTACCAGCTGGCGTACTGATGCTCGTGGGCAGTCGTGGTTTTGTCTGGGGAGGTAAACAAGGGTAGCGCGCGGTGCCGTGATTCATTCTGACCCATACAAGTTCTAGCACGTGAGTCGTATTCCAAACAAAGGTCGTATACCAAGCACTGTATATAATATCCAATTGGGTCACACCCAAATATCAGTTGCTTGATTCCGGCGCTTCACACACTCGAGCAGTTAGCAGTGTTTCATCAAAGGCAACATATCTGCACCGAATACAGATGTTAATTCTATAAATGCTATTCGAAATGACATGAGCGAGATGTGAGCGTATAAGAAACTTGTGTACATGTCGAGTACCTAAACCTTCCACCCCCATTTTTGTGTATAGAATTTATTTAGAAATAAATGGGGTGTTGTGTTTTTCACTTACCTAGCCAACACTGTCCTAATACAGGACATCTTATGACTGGCAAATTAGTATACATGGGCAACGACAAATCATTTATAAATCTTTACAAAACTGAGAAATATAGACCAACTCGAAAACCATCTGGACTGATCTTAACTTTATTTATCGACACAATATGAAGAATGAGTCTCAGGGCAAGCCTCACTTCATTAAGTTAATAATGTATCGGAGGTTGCATTTCCGCGGAGTTACTTCACATTTGCAGGTCCAAACCCACAGATGAGATGTCCCAGATAGTCTGACACGCAAGAGGGCCTGATCAGTGCGTCAAAGATTTCCGTCCTTTGAGCATTCTTCTTAGAATCACCTCGATGCCGCCACGAGTGCTGATCCTCTTGAGCCAGCCATGGGTTCTCTTTCGTTTGATGTTCTTGGGCTGGTACTCGGTGCCGCGCTTGACTGTCCGTACCTGCTGGCAAGCCCAAGGCAGACACTGGAACACGCCACCTAGACGCTGAGCTGCCGTCCCGAATGGTACCCAGCTGCTAACTGCTCGAGTGTGTGGAGCGCCGGAATCAAGCAACTGCGTAAGCGGCGTCCTATAAGGAAAAAAAAACGATCGGTCCCTTTACACGACAAATCACCCACCAATACACACTGATTTATACAGAAAAATAAAGATCCCAGGTCCACGCAACGGTGGGCCATCTACTAAACTCAGTAAATGTACCTGCTTGATGTCCGTCCAATTCCGGACAGCAGGCAGGCTGCTGGTCTTAGTACATTCATTTTTGTTTTACTTCTTTTTATTACTGGACAGTGGCTAACGTGCTCTTTCTATTTTCATAGCTATTTCTGTTATTCTATTCCATATGCTTGCAGCTACGGCTGTATCTCGTTTAGGGCAATAAGAACAGGAAGTTGGTCACGGACGTCCTTCCGCCGCCAAGGTCGAAATATACCACCGACCTGGGATCGGTAATGGCTCCGCGTAGCAGGGTTAATTGAGGATTGCCAGCAGAGAAAACTGGTCCTAGAACAGAGCCGTCCGAGTTTATCTGCGCATGCGTAAAACGGTGTTCTATTATAGAAGGTGGTGCGGCGTATTTGCTCGTGGTGTTTGTGGAAATGGGTTCTGTACCAGTGGTGAAACACTGTTGCCGCCTGTGACTCTCGTTCTAAAAAGAACCATAGTTATCGACTAAATATATTATTGTTTATTTATGTCAAACATGATTGTTTTCTAATAAAAATGGACATGATGATCGAAGGCCGTTTATTTAATGATAAAGTGTTACATATGCATGGTTATACAACATTAAAATTATTTATGTTGTGTATGAAAGGCGTAAGCATAGTAGTCTAACAAAATCTCTTTCTTGAGACACACGGATCATCTTGGAGACAGTTGCTTAGCAACTAGAGCACTCACTGCGGTTGTGGTACAGAAAATGTATTTTGATTCAACAACATACAGTACATAAGTATAAATGTTATTAATTAAAAAAAAATCGAGAATATTTGAATAAACCGGCTTGAATGATAAAGTTTGTTTCTAAACAGTGCAAAGAAACACGAATAACCGTAGGATGGGTCATAGAGAAACAGATTTGCCTAAGAACTGCAAGTAAGATATAGAACAATCGATGCGCGTAGGCGACTAATCTGGGTCAGCCCGGGGATGGTACATTCCGAGTGGAAGGGTCTTGCTGTGCCCGGTCGCCCCTCCACCTGCCTCGGTAACAGAGACTGCAGATGCCTCATTGGCAGACTCCGAACTGACAGAGGCAACTGATTGGTCAACACCGCTGTCAATCACATGAAGCGGCGGGGCTTCGCCGATGCGGCGTGTAGAGGCGATGAAAGAGGGGGAATCAGTCCGGGTCTGTACAACCCGGCGGATGGGTGCTTTGATTTGCCGTATGATCATCTTGCCAATGGCTCCGCAGGGGGCGAATGGCGCAGCGGCACCTGCGCACCCCGGTTCGCCACCATTTACGACTAATTTCCATACTAACAGGTAAACTCCTAACGGGGACCTGAGAACCAGTTTAAATGCAGCAGATTCCAGTAAAAATTAAGTATTGGATTGGCTGCGGTGGGTTTCCCGTAGATTTTTATTTTGGGCGTTTGAGAAAATAAAGGAAAGTTCGTTCGTCATCTGTCATTTTTTCCACTTCTGCCGAAATCGTCAGTGAATCAGGTAAGATCTCCCTCGGGATTTCTGACACCTGTCACGTGTCTCCCTCCATCAGGCTCTAAGAGGCGTTTGCTGCGCGGTTTTATGCTGCCGTGTCTTCATCGGCGGCTTTTTACCCTCCTTCGTATTCTGTTCTGGCCAACGGGTTCAGGCTATCCATTGCGCAAAGGGGATGCTGCTGCAGCGCTGGCAAGTGGGTGCTGCAGCAGTGAGATGTCTACTGCAGAAGCGGATCGCTGTGCAGCCCTCAGCCTGCTGGACGGAGCTTGTTATTGCAATACGCCCGCATTACAGGCACCGTATTACCTTGTGTTGATCCTGAGATGTACCGCTTTTTAACAGGGCAATTAATGATGTAATTAGTTAACGTGCTAAATAATGATTAAGACGGTGTATGGTAGCTCTTAGGGCAAACGTTTAAAAATGACCTTCCTGCGTGTCCTTTACAAAGACCGTCTGCACAACCGTAATGCGATAGGCTTAGAATAACAGAGCCACGGAACTGTCTTGGAGTGCCAGTAACCCGGGTCCCATCTCTGTGTTTGCCTGTGCGTGCCGACTGGGCTGATCCCAACCACACTGAGGTGAGGACTGGGACTGAGATCTGTTACAGCCATTGGGTGCACAGAATACTTACTGCAGAGAAGCATCCTGCTGTAGCTGATCCCTAGGTGAACCTGAGTGCTATTAATAGAGGTCATTTAGAGGAGAGCCCGGTCTATTGGATTGAAGTTACTGTAATAATAAGTACCGATGTGGTGGCATCAGTACCTAATGGCTTATTGAGGGTGCTGTTGTTTTGGCCTTAGAGAGAGTAAAGGAAGCAGGTGAATGTGAGAGGAGAAGCCAGCAGGGATTGGCTGCATGTTGTGCTTCAGCGCTGCCTCTGCTGGTGCTCTTTGGGAACTGCATGTCCGACTGTTGACCTGGGTCAGCAATTCAGCATCATCTTGTCATGCTTCCAAGAGACTAATGATGCTATTCAGGCTAGGGCCAGCTGCCCTCCTCTCATCAGCTGCTGTATGAGGATGTATTCCTTTAGTCAGCTAGCGATTCTGAATCGAGTGAATGTCACGGAAACATGGGCTAAGCACGTGCAGCCTGTTTAATGAAGCCGATTTATGATTTAAGAGGTCGTACCCAAGTTCAGCTGACCTCTGTCCCAAGGGGCTGGAGGTATCGCTCATCGAGGGGGAGAGAAATGGGCCGAGTGGTGGACAACAGGGGGTATTTTGAAAGGTGTTGTAGCTCTGACGGCCCTGATATCTCTGTGTGTGTGTGTCTGCAGGCAGGCACCATGCTGATGGGCATTGTAGAGAGTCTGCTGTGCTGCTTGACGGCGAAGTACAGTAACGCACCAGTGCGTCTTCGAGCCCCAGACACCAGTGACGGCTTCGAGTTTGTGGAGGTGAAGCCGGGCCGGGTGCTGCGAGTGCGCCACGTCGTCCCCGAGCGGCCAGCTGGCGAGGAGGCGGATGTGCCACCAGGGGTCAGCGTTCGCTGCAAGCGGAAGATCGTCGTGTATCGCGGCGGGCAGCTGCTCATTGAGAACCTGGCTGAAGTGCCCCGCTCTGAGATCCTGCACTGCCAGGACGGGAGCGCTACTGAGGTTAGCGCCACACTGGAGGTGGAGATGGGCGCCGCCCTATCTGCAGGGCCTGGGACTACACCTCCCACAAGCCGCCGGCGACGCAGGCCCAAACGCACGGTGCTGATCGACATGGAGCAGCGAATCTCCAGCTGCAAAGGCAGCCAGGCGGATGTGGCACTGTTCTTCCTCCACGGGGTGGGCGGGTCCTCAGATATCTGGGCCAATCAGCTCGATTTCTTCTCACACCTTGGCTACGAGGTGATCGCCCCTGACCTGCTGGGCCATGGGGCCAGTTCGGCGCCTGAGTTCCCTGCTGCTTACACCTTCTATGCGCTGGCGGAGGACCTGCGCACCGTGTTCAAGAAATTTGCGCGCCGACGTAACATCCTCATCGGCCACTCTTACGGGTCAGAGCCTCCATCCACGAGTCTGCCGTCGCCGCCCCCAGACCGTGGGTTGCCTCCAGGGTCCTGAAGCTCTCTGTGTCATTGCAGGGTATCATTCTGCACCTTCCTAGCACATGAATACCCAGAGCAGGTGCACAAGGTGGTGATGATCAACGGCGGTGGTCCAACAGCCCTGGAGCCCAGCCTCTGCTCCATCTTCAACCTGCCCTCCTGCATGCTGCATTGTCTCACGCCCTTCCTGGCCTGGAGCTTCCTCAAGTAAGCCCGTCAGTTTGTGGCCCTCCGAAGTACACGTGATGCCCAATGGAACCCTGGCTGTGATGCACTCCTGCTCTTTGTCGCTCTCCACAGGGCCGGCTTCGCCCGGCAAGGGGCCAAGGAGAAGCAGCTGCTGCGGGAGAACAATGCCTTCAACGTGTCGCCCTTCGTGCTGCGGGCCACCATGAGCGGCCAGTACTGGCCTGAGGGCGATGAAGTGTACCACGCGGAACTCACCGTGCCCACCCTGCTGCTACATGGCATGTGTGACAAGTTCGTGCCCATCGAGGAGGACCAGCGCATGGCAGAGGTGCCCGGAGTCTCTCACTCAGCCACCTGACCACCCTCATTCTGTCACTTACAGCCACCTGACCTCAGTCCTCCAGTCACGGTCTGTCACTGTCACCTGACCTCAGTACACCAACCACAGTCTGTCCCTCATATCCACCTGACCTCAGTGCTCCAATGGGAGTCTGTCAGTCAGTCACTTGACCTCAGTGCTCCAATGAGAGTCTGTCAGTCAGTCACTTGACCTTAGTGCTCTAATCTCAGTCTGTCCCTCACAGCCACCGGACCTCAGTGCTTCAGCCACAATCTTTCATTCACAGCCACCTGACCTCAGTGCTCCAACATCAGTCTGTCATTCTGACCTCAGTGCCCCAATTTTTCTCTGTCACAACCTCAGTGCTCCTATAACTGCCATGTTCCTGACCAGCCCTGTGGTTTGATCCCTTAGATCCTGCTGATTGCCTTCCTGAAAGTCATCGAGGAGGGCAGTCACATGGTGATGATGGAGTGTCCAGAGACAGTCAACACGGTCCTGCATGAATTTTTCCTCTGGGAGCCTGACACCTCGGCCAAACAGCCTCCCACCAAGCCTGATGCTCAGCAGGCCACTCCGGCCCCTGCAGCAAGAAACACCAAAAGAAAATAACCAATGGGAATCTGGGATTCCAGAGAGTGTATCCAATGAGAGTCCTCGTTGCTGGTGAGAGCAGAGCGATTTGTGAGCATATCTGTTCCAGAGCCAAGGAGTATGGAGTGGAGGAAAGGAAGAGGAGGGAGGTGGTGAGAGATGGGGAGGACAGGGAGAGCAGGAGAGAAAGTGGGGGAGAGTTGGAGAGGAGGAGGTAGAAGATATCAGGGAACACATGATAAGGGGGAAATCTGGACATTTCAGAGAGGGAAGTGCATGACTGTGGCCCACCCCACCCGCCGATCACTCTACCTGTCCCGACAGATACCCTACAGCCCACCCAGAACCCCCCGCATTGGTGAGGAGAGGGAGAAGGAGGTGCAGAACAGTGCTGGGAGCTTCTCAGTGAGGAGTTAGTGTCACAGGATTGGGTGTATGTGACGGTGACCAGCCAATCAGCTGCGGGAGAGGACCAGAAACTGGGCGACATGCGTGTGCCGTGTGTCCGTTACTGGGTTTACCGGATTAAATACAGTAGCACTTTGTGAAATGTTATTACTTAATTGAGTGTAACATTGTAAGCAGTGAAGTCCACGTGTACAGACCTAAGTCATCTCGTCTCCTTTTGTGAGGCCGTATGTGTGCTTTGCGCTGCAGTGCCCCCTTGTGTTCAGTTACAGCCTCAGCCGTGTTCTTTTTAGCCCCTCTGACAGGGGGACCTCCTGCCCTCTAGCAATTTATCTGACCTAGGTTTGGGCGTGTGGTCCACTTCAGTATGCCCATCCCTTCACAGGTGCATTATGGGAAAGCACTGCACATGCGGCCTCAGCTGCTCTGACTTCCCCCTCTCCTGCTTCCTACCTGCTATATTCACATGGTCTGCTGGCAGATACATGTGTATGTGTCCCTTTAAGTGGTTTGGGCTCGGGAGATGCCTCCCCCTCATGTCACCGTGACTGTGTGTGTCTCTGTGCCATGTTTGGTGTAAATGTAAAATTGTGCAGCACATTACTCACCACAGATGACCCGCACAATGTCCGTTAAGTCAGTAGTCCGATGTGCAGCTGAGAAACCCTGGATGTCCGTGTCTCCCTGTCTTAATGGTGTACGTGAAAACAGCGTGAAGAATAAACATGGTTTTTAAATGCTGCCTTCTAAGGTGTCTGTCCATATGCACGTGCTCACACACACACACACACACACACGTGCTGCTCATCTCACCCTGCTGGCTCCACCCCCTGAACAGTCTCCCAGTGCCTATGGACTATCGCTGTACCTCACATCTTTCTCACATCACGGATGATGGTGCACTGATTCCCCACTGATTTGTACAGAAAGGCTGCCCCATGTGCTACGGGGGGGCTCGGTCCTGTATGCCAACAGGAAATGACTGACAATCATATGCTGCTGTAGCTGAGGTCACATCACACGCAACCCCCAATATATGGTCGTCATCCTAGAGACGCAGATTAACCCTCCCTTACTCAAAGGTACAACAGAAGACACCCCACCTGAGACACTGGATTATGGGTGCAGGTCCTGAATGGTGTATTCCCCCTCGATGAGCAGCTTAACTGGATGTCCTCCAGAGCAGGTGAAGCCGTGTTGGACCTTTCCATGGTTGGTTGAGGTACAGTATAGAACATAAGAACATAAGAAATATACAAACGAGAGGAGGCCATTCGGCCCATCAAGCTCGCTTGGGGAGAACTTAAC
>JAABNX020000049.1:14237059-14252808 GCA_015163995.2 Mormyrus lacerda
TAATAGCTCAGAGTTGTTAAAATCTTATCTAGCTCTGATTTAAAGGAACCCAAGGACTCAGCTTGCACTACATTATCGGGAAGACTATTCCATACTCTGACTACACGCTGTGTAAAGAAGTGCTTCCTTAAATCTAGCTTGAAATTTTCTCCCACTGATTTCCACCTATGGCCACGAGTTCTTGTATTTGAACTAATGCTGAAGTTAAGGAACTAAAGATACATTTAACAAGTTCATGACCTTATATTACAGACCTTTTTATATGACTCGCACCTAAAATGGCAGTTTTGTTACACCATAAACATGACAGTTCTGGAGATTACACATAGAACAGAGAGACCAGCATAAAGATTCATATTTATTTCTGTCTTGACAGAATACATTGTGTAAAAGTGCCACTTTGCACATACATATAAATTATAATGGGAATCATAACAGCAACTGTACGGAAGGCGGGAGGAGAGTGTCAGTCTTCAGAGATGGCCTTTGGCTCCGCCCCCTGCCATGGTCTCCTTTGATTAGCGGTCATCCCGACCACACAAAAAAAGAAGCTCACGCTCACTGTCTGTTCACAGAAGCACTTCAGAGGCCAAACCTCTGCAGGCCCATGGCCTAAAGAGCTAACTAGCTTGGGCTCACTGCCTCAGTTTGAGTCTTTGGGACTCGAGTCAGGACCAGTGGTCCAGAGGTATGCGAACAACCTCCAGGATGGGGAGGCATGTCACTGTCTGGGGAAAACGACGTCATAGATCTGCTTGTAACGCTCCACAAAATGCACCTCCAAACCCTCAGTGACGTAGTCAGGCAGGTCCGAGTAATCCTTTCTGTTCTCCGCAGGCAGGATGATGCAGGTGACACCAGCACGCTTGGCCTGGGGGGACAGAGGGTCAGGGTGGCACAACCGAAAGGCCGGGGACGGATTTCAGGTCACGGCCGGACGAGACACTTACGGCGATGGTCTTTTCCTTGATGCCGCCCACAGGCAGGATCTTGCCCGTCAGGGACACCTCCCCGGTCATGGCCACATTCTGGCGGGCAGGGGTGCCAGTGGCCAGCGACAGCAGCGCCGTGACGATGGTGCAGCCGGCACTTGGCCCGTCCTTGGGCGTGGCCCCCTACGGGCAACGGGATGCCGTCCACCTCAGATCAGCCGTCAATGTGCCTCACTCCCCCCAGCTCCCCAGGCAGCTCAACCACCTCAGATCCAGCAGTCAGTGCTCCCCCTGTAAGAAGCTCCTCCCTCTTACCTCCGGCACGTGCAGGTGGAGGTGTGAGGTCACCAGGAAGTCGTTGTGGGGTTGCTCCTGCATGAGGAAGGCTCGGGCAAAGGTGTAGGCAATCCTGGCGCTCTCCTTCATCACATCGCCCAGCTGGCCCGTCACCTCCAGTGAGCCCTCACGAGGTCCCTCCTTACTCGGTGCCTCCCTTGGTCGCCGTAGCGACGTCTCAATGAACAACGTGGACCCTCCTGTGGGAGGTCACGCGTGGGTGAGAACTGGAAACAGGCTTGTGTGTGTGTGTGTGTGCGTGTGCTGTATGTCACATGACCCTTGGGAAACCCCCCCCCCCTCACCCCCCCTCACCCATGGCCGTCCATGCCAGCCCCATGACCACTCCCGGGGGGGTGGTGTCGTACATCCTGTCCACGGTGAAAATGGGCTTCCCCACGTAATCCTGCAGATTGTCTGCCGTGATCTGCACGGAGCTCTCCTCCCCGCTTACGATGCGGAATGCCACCTTCCGGAACACCTGTGGCCAGGAGAGTCATCGCCACATCCATCACCCCACGCTCACAACAGCACCCCCTTGTGTTGGGTTAAATAATAACAATTGATACTTTATTGGGCCCCGCGGGGACATTCCCATTACACCTCCCCCAACTTGCTCTCCCCACAAAGGGCAGCCACGTGTTGCGGCGCTCAGGGGACTGGGGCTTAAAGGCCTTGCTCAAGGACCTGCAGTGTACCACGGCCGGGCTCGAACCAGCGACCTTCCGATCGCAAGCACAGAGACTCAGCCCACTGAGCCACATGGTACGGCGCCGGACGGCCAGCCAAACGCTCCCGGGCACTACCCATTCTTACCTTCTCCACCTGCTTCTGCAGGTTCCGGACACCGCTCTCCCTGCAGTACTGCCTGATAAGGGCACTCAGGGCCTCTGAGGAGATGGTGGCCTTCTGCTCGTCCAGCCCGCACAGAGCCCTCAGCTGGGGCACCAGGTACCGCTGGGGGCGCACGGGGAGAGGCCGTCACGGGGAAAGGTCATATGACCAACCCACTTACTTATGTTAAGTATAAAGATGGCGCCGCTACCCACCTCAGCAATGACTAGCTTCTCCTGGGCCACATATCCAGACACGTTGATCATCTCCATTCGGTCCCTCAGTGGCTCTGGAATGGTATCCAGCACATTGGCTGTGCAGATGAACAGCACCTGGAGGGCAAGAGAGCAGTCAGAACCCGGTCAGAAGCACCGCAGACCAGTGGAAGGGGGGGTTCAAGGAGCACCAACCTTGGACAGGTCAACCGGCACATCCAGGTAGTGATCCAGGAAGTTAGAGTTTTGCTCTGGGTCCAGAAGCTCCAGCAGAGCCGAAGATGGGTCGCCCTGGTAACCTCTGCCAATCTTGTCGACCTTTAAAAAGAAGAACGTAAATGGCCACAAACACATTAACCACCTGGTTACCCACAATGCCTTGCAGCTAAGAGTACCTCATCAATCAGAACCAAGGGATTCTCAGTCTTTGTCTTCTTCAGGCACTGAATGATCTTGCCAGGCATGGCCCCCACGTACGTCCGCCTGTGTGACACAAAGGCGCATGGTGAGGGACCGCCAAGACAGACCCTTGGTGGGGGGGCGCTCGGATCCGGGCGGGGGCGTACCTGTGGCCTTTAATCTCAGCCACGTCCGTCATCCCGCCCACGCTGAAGCGGAAGTACTCGCGGTTGAGCGCACGTGCAATGGAGCGGGCGATGCTGGTTTTGCCCACGCCAGGGGGGCCGTAGAAACACAGTATCTTGCCCTGAGTGGAGCTTCGCAACTGACTCACTGCAATGAACTCCTGGGGTGGGGGGGGGGGGGGGTGTTGCAAATGCAGCAAAGGATTTAGTGAGAGGGTGAAGCACTATTAATCTGACTGAGACCACAAACCCAAAATGTGCTCACCAGTATTCTCTTCTTCACATCGTCCATCCCATAATGATCCTCCTCCAGCACCTCCTTGGCCCGGCTAAGCTGCAGATTTTCCTCGCTGTTCTTGCCCCAGGGCATTGAGGTCAGCCAGTCCAGGTAGTTTCGGGTTACACTAAATGGAACGATCAACCAAGAGTAATGATGCACAGGCAGAGGAGAAAGACAAGCCAAGGGTAAGGTCAGAGGTCAGGGGTCGGGGGTCGGGAGACGCTTACTTGAATTCAGAGGAGTGATTGTCCAGCAGGCCGAGCTTGTTGAGCTCCTCATCGATGACATCCATCACGTGCTGGGGGACCGTAAGGTCCTTCAGTCGCTCCCGGAACTTCTCCTCGATGGCATCCTTGTCCTCCTTCTCAAGCCCCAACTCCTTTTTGATGATCTTCAGCTGCTCCTGGAGGAGGTACTTCCTGTGGGTTTGCTTGATCTTCTCCTCCACCTTGGCGAGAACGTGAAAAGAAAAGCTTATACCTACTCCAGTGAGAACATCAGAGGAGTTCACGAAGAGCAGGTCCCTGCCTGGCCATCACAGTTACGTAAGCTGATATCAGCTACCATTCACTCCCAGATACTGAGAGAAGGGTCCGATCAGGAGGGAAGGTCACACAGACAGAAAATTCACATTCACAGCATTCCAGAAGGCGCAGAGGGACACAACTGGATAGATTTCCTGGAGATCAAGAAAAGAGCTTGATTTTCATGACGGCAAGGAATTAAAAACTGATAAAACACACAGAGAGCTGGGTTCAAGGCCAAATGCCTCGGACACTAAACTCTGCAAGGTTGTGTCTAAATTTCAAAACTCTAAAATTAAACGGGAGATGGTGAGCAGAGGGAAAAAAAAAAAAAAAAACAGTATTTATTGACCGGCGACTTAATGTTGATCACGATTACCCTCCATTCGTACTGAAAAGACGTTTAGAATACACAGAGGCAAAAAAAATACTGAAAGATTAAATTCCAGACTCCCCTCCCAGCGTGACTTTGGACCTTTTATGTAGACGGGACTCGTCTGTTTCACTCTGGAGCAGAAGCTACGAAAAACATGCCAGCAAGAGGGTTTGATGTACATGTCATACCACCCTCACCTACACCAGAAGATGAGCTGGAACCATTATGTACATGGCAGAAAGCTGAAGTGATCACAGTTTGGACAAACCGGTGGCGCACTACTGTAAGGAAAGGCTGCAGTCCTTCGGACAGAAATCTGCGAACGGCTGTTATAACACGAGGGTCAGGTAAATTCGCCTTTTTAGATGGAAATTTGCTTGCTTTTGTAGTTTTTACATGTTGTAAGTCTATAATACTAAAAGGGAGGATGTAGCTGTATATATTTTAGAATCCACATTTACAACTGAGATAGGCCTGAATGAGCAATGACAAGTTTAGCATAAAAAGAGCCACAGTCAACGGGAACTCAGCAGGCGGGTGGAAAGAAAACCATGGTCTGGATTTGTACTTCCTGGACCTGAACTTTCCACCTCTGCAAAAATCCCAGGCTATAACTTTTAATCAATAAGTCCCCAAATACTTAGGAGCCAATTTACCAAAAAGATATTACAACCTTATCAGCAATAAATTATGGAATTTTGACAAAGCTGACATAGCAAAATAGAACTTAACCCCTTCATATCTTTTATAGCAAGATATCTGCTAGGGATTCTCCTGTCTGCAATCGCAAAGGCCTAACCAAAAAAGGGCTCCTCCCTCATTTAACAACAAGGATTGGTTGTTTGATTGCATCAATACAGTAAACAATATATATGTAAATGGATAAAATAACATACTCCCTTCAGCTAAGGGTGTCTAAATTTGTTAAATACTGGTCTAAATGGGCTGAATGTTCTAGTGTTGAATTTTCTAAATCTGATGACCTGTGCACCTCTGATTCTGTCTGAAGTAATTTAATTTTGATGATGATGATTATGGATACTATTTTGCATTTGTACGATTATCTTCCCTTTATTGTAATAATAATTGGTTTATTTTTTTACTAATATTTTGGTAAAAAGGTAAAAATATATTTTAAAAATTCAGAAAAATAGAAGTTACATTAATTGTAACTTAAGTACATACTTTTTGTGTAAAACACTGATAAAATGTGTATATGTTTACTTTCATCAATAAAATGAACATAAACCCATTTGTTTTGACACCACATCTGAGCACAGGACACACACATGATGAAGAAGCAGCCTGTTTCTGATAGTACAGAATCTACGGCTAATTGTGAAATCGAATGTTAGCAAACATTAAGATCATATCAGTTAAAATTTGTCACATCATGTCGTGCTAATTAATGCATATTTAACACTGAGACGAAATCTCCTCCTCTTCCACATACGTCATTTATATCATTTCCTTACGCTCAGAGAATTACTGATAGAGGAGGATTACTCACAGGTGAGGTCTGCAGTTGGACCCATTTGAGTACTGCATTAATAAGTGCATGGCAAAAACTGTCCAGCAGAGGGCACCAAGACTAAGATAGCAGCTTGATAACAGTTCTTCCGCAGCAAGGTGAGGTTGGGGGCTGTTCTTACCTCCCTTCCAAGACGCTGCTGCAATTTGCTGAGCTCGAACTCTTTCTTCAGTAAGGAGAGGGCTTTGTACAGACGCTTGGGAATCTGCAAGTGTAACAAAACAACCACAACACTCAACCACTTCACAAGTGTATAAAAGTACGCAAGACACAGGATGCAGGAATTCTTTGGACCCTACTTACATTGGTCTCCTCCAAGACATCTTGCAGCTCATGTGACTCCGCTCCGGTAAGAGCAGCGCCCATGTCACTCAGGTAGATCGGGTTGTCCACCACCCTCTGACCTGCCTGCATCATCTGGAGAACAGACTCTCTACAATGCAGAAGAGACAGCACCCTCAGGTGACCTGGAGGACCTACTGCACTAATATTGCAATTGGTCAAGTGATCAATTATACTCATCGGATATGCTTGCACCGTGCGACATATTGAGTATTTACACTGTATCCATACCTGTAGAGTGGATTAAGAGCAATGATATCACGGATGGTCTTGACTATTTCTGCAGTCAGGGCCTTTGGAATAATAAAAATAGCTTTACCATTGACACTAATTACCATGTTTAAATGACGGACCAGTTTTTCCACACTGTGCTAATGCATTACAAATAATAAACCATTACATGGCAGAGGTTTACCTTGACCTCCTCCGTGACCTGGAAGTCCTCGTGAACCACATTCTCCACCTCCACCATGAGTACCTCCGAGGAGGCGGGGGGCACCGTGACCGGCTCAACCATGAGGTCCGCCTCCTGCACGCGCTCCTCCATGGTGTCGGCCAGCGCGCTGCCCTCCTTACGGGCGGCCCTCCGCTTGCGGCCCGCAGCCTTGGGAATTTCCTTGCTTTCCTGTCCTTCCATTTCAACATCCAGCTGCCTGGTTATTCGAATCCTGGTGGGAAAAATGACCTTTCAGCATCGCAGGCATATATTCAGAGTCAAATAAACTGGGAATGCTGGGGGGAAATAAGTGGGGTTAGGGGACTCACCTCCGGTGTCCCATGACTATCATACGCAGCTTGTCGCCCAAGTCCTGCATCTCATGAATCTGCACGAAGGTCCCAGTGCTGTAAACAGCATCCAGATTCTCCACCACATCCGACTCGTTGCTGCACACAGGGGAAACCAAGAAACATGGGAACTGGGAATGTCGGCACCACAAGCCCAGAGCACGGAGCTACGGCCTCCAGGGGTAGCGCTGAGGCAGAACCGGGGCAGCACATCTGGCCTCGTATTCACCAGAACTCACCCATCATCCTTCTTGAGGAACACTCCCGCGTATGGCTGGGCTAGGCTGACTTTTCTCCTCAAAAGGTCCACCAGCTGCTTATTTTTTATCTGAAAAAAATATCCAGTCAGGAACCCAGAATTTAAAGCACGGCTGGTCCAGAGCTGAGAGGCAAAAAACTGGTTAAAAAAAAAAAAAAAAAAAAAACAGCTCAGATCATCAAACTTGTACTGACCAATTAAAATCGGGCCAATACATTCGTTGATAAAATAATTCATCTAAGAAGTCTGTCAAAGCTGACAAGGTTATCGTTATTTCAAATAAAATGAAACAAGAGCCATTTGCGATTAGTCTCCCCTCAAGGTTGTGTTTGGGTTGGAGTAAAACCAACAGCAGGCCATCAAGGACAACAGTGTTATTAAAATGGATGCATGATGAAATCGGCATGATGATTACACCAGCATCAATAAAAAGTTTTTATTTTCAGAAAAGCAGAAGATGATATTATGATTAGCATAAACCATGTTTAACAGTTGATATTTCTACGCCAGTAATATCTATTTTCATTTTAGCCATTTTTATTAGGTTCACCCCCAAGGCTGTTAAGAAGTTGCTTACCTCGATTATTTTGATGAACCGGGGGAAGACCGGGTTCCTGCTGACGGCGATCAGCGGCACGTTTGGAAAAACTTCAGGTACCAGCATGGGTGTCAGGGCTGTCATCTGCGGGGGGCTGTACGCGGCACCTCCATCGCCCCCGTCCCCAGACTCATCTCCGACTCCGGAGTCGCTGCTCTCTGCCCCGTCGTCCCCAGAGAAACTGCTTCCCCGGTTACCGAAAAGGCTCCTTGTCTGAGTGTAGATTACCGCATCCCGAGCGCTCACAGTGTTCCAGACCCCGCTAAAAGCACCAGCGACCCTAGTCCACGGTCTCAGATGCGCTGATCTCGTACCCCAAGCCGTTGAAGCAAACCCAGACCTAGCGCTGCTCACGGGTAACTGAGCAAAAAACCCATTTGTTGAATAAATGCGCTGAGCCGCTAATGGACTGCTTCCACGAGGTCTAGCAAGTGTGGAATTCCTACATAAAGTCGGAGTTTTACTTCTATGACATACGATCTCAATTTTGCTGCTTTGCCTCCAAGCAGCCCACATTTTCATGTAGGCAGCCATATTGAATCTCGAGCTTTCCAAGGTAGCGTGTTCAGGGGCGTCACGTCTGCGCGCAACTGCGCGGGCTATTTAGATCCCGAAGGTTCTGGATGGGCCGTTAACTTAACTGAAGTGGGCAGAAATGTTTAACTCAAGGTAACAAACTAAATAAGATATATTACAAGTATGGTGTCCACTCACAGAATCGTATGTGTTGAAAACTGAGGGGACATAAATGGAAAATCTGCCATTATCCTTATACTTGGATTTCTTCAAACCTCTGGAGCATTTTGTGGTATACCAATTGGGACTCTTTACCCTGTCGGTGTACTATTTGCGATTTAGTCATCTGCGCAGTTATAATGCAATCATCACTCCCAAAATTGTATACCCACAGCTATGATTATGACGGAGACGAAGCCCCGCCCCTACCCCTCTGACACCCAGTCACCTGCCAAGCGCAGGAAATTTCCCGCAGCGTGAAACGCCGGTAAAGGGATTTTACTAGCAAAACGCGGAGTGTGACTTTCGTCCCTGACCATTACGATCTGCCTCTTCAATTATTTTCAAGGGCTGTTCTCAGCAGTTTATCCACTTGCACCCCGCCAGAGCGCGTCAGAAAAGCATCCATCATGTTTCTTAAATGCACACGCACCATCCATTAATCTATTTTAATTTCTGGAATATTCTGTTTTGATGATATTCAATTGTTATTGATATTGCTGTAAATTATGTCTTTTTACTTTATAAATTTGTTTGTGTGAACTTTACGAGCCTTACCGCTGTAACACTAGAATTTCGCACTGGTTTCAAAAAAGTTTATCTTTTCTTTATTCGGTTATTTTCTCAGCTCATGAGGATTTGTCAGTATTGTTAATCTTCTAGTTAAATGTCAATGCTCGATATGCGTGCATTTATGTGCAACTGTTATATTTAATATCACAGGTCCTAATTTTTAACATCATTGCTACGACTGATATTCATGCGTGAAGTTTTGCTGGAAATTTGCTTTCGTTAAATGTAAGAATTAGTATCAATAAATAATTATGCAATGATTTTATGAACTTAAGTCAAAACATTAAGTCCTTATTCAATCGGTTAACAAGAAATATGGGCACTGCAGCGGGTCTACAAGAGACGGTGATTGATCCTGGGCAGCCCATGTCAGCCGGGGCTTCGCCTGCTCATCAGGAGAAACAGCTGAACCTCGTTCACCGTTTGCTTGGAAGGCCGAACCGTAACCTTTAAGTTACCTCGCTCCAGCCGCCGTATGAGGAAGCGGCACGGGCGCTCAGGTTATTATAAACACAGATCGTAGAATTAAAACTTTAATTTTATAAATCAACACATTTCATGTTGACCATGGTCCCCCATTCTGAATGTGCTTTAATTTCTTGTACAGCATGTCGTCTCCCCTAATGGAGCTCCTGTGCCGCAAGCTGAGCTTCTCAGAGGAGTCCTCTGATGTGCACACTCTGTCAACAGAGGATGGGCTGTATGATAGCCTGGATGGGTAAGCTTGAAGGCCAGTATGGCTGTGCTGCTCTGTGCCATCCCATGCAGCTCTGAGCAAGGCACTTGTTTGGCTCTGCAGGAGCTCCACTGAGCTGACTGACGTTTTTGAGGATGACTTCTTTGAGGGTGAACCATGGAGTCCACCGGGGCTCGAGCTGCGACTAAAGGTGGCGGCACAGTTGGAATACTACTTATCTGATGAGAACCTCACTGAAGATGCCTTCCTGCTGAAACACATCCAGAAGAACAGGATGGGTTATGTTAGCCTCAAGTTACTGACGTCTTTTAAAAAGGTAATATGGTGGCTTGTAGGACCGCTGGTGAGATCTCTATTTTGTGGTGCTGTGATGGATGGGTTCCTTGTTGCTAATTTTTGATTGCTTGATGTAGGTGCGGGAGTTGACCCGGGACTGGCGGACCACACTGGCAGCGGCTCACTGCTCCCGCTTGCTGCAGGTGAATGAGGAGGGTACCAAGGTGCGGCGCAGGGACCCAGTGCCTGAGTGGCTGCTGTGCATCCCCACTAGTAAGCTGCTGCTAGCCTGGAACCTCCTGGGGGATGTGGGGGCAGAGGAGCGGGCAGCACTGGGCCTGGAGCCACCGGGCCTGATGGAGAGGGCCATGAAGCTATTTAGCTCGTATGGCGCCATTGCCTCCTTGCGCATCCTGCGGCCAGGGAAGGAGCTGCCGGCGGAGCTGAGGAGGTACGCCAAGAGGTACGCGGAGCTGGGCCGCAAGGTGTGCGCTGTGGTGGAGTATGAGCAGCTGGAGGCGGCTCGGCGCGCCTATGAAGCACTGCGGGCAGCAGAGGCCCAACCTGGAGCTCTGGGTAGGGACACGCGGGTGGCAATGCTGGGTAGCCGTGGGACACGGAAGCCAAGCTTTAGCCAAGACCATGCATCCGAGCCGGAGGGCCGACCCAGGCAGGGTGCCCCCAGGAGGCCAACCCGTAGGGCCCGACGCACACTGGAAGACTCCGCCCTCTATAGTTCTTCAGAGTCTGACTTTGCCCCGGGGTCTCCCAAGCCTGTCCGTCGAATGACCCGGCCGCCGTCTTTGTATGGCAGCCCATTCGGCATCCCCCATGCCTCGTTCCATGGCGACCCATTCAGCAACCCCTTAGCCAGTCCCATAGGGAGCCCGCTGCTCCCGCGCAGGCTGTTCTCTGTGGGGAGCCACACCCCGTCCCCCCTGGTGGTCCCGGAGCTGGGAAGCAGCCCCGTGCTGGCTGGCAGCATGGTCAGGAGCAGATGCATGGGAGACTGCAGCCAGGATGGCAGTGGCAGTCCTTGGGTGCAGCGCCGCAGGACAGCAGCCGCCCAGACCCCCTGCCTGAAGGAGGGGTCTCCCTCTGTGGTGGGCGGCCAGACCAGGAAGCAGTGGCCAGGGGTGGTGGTGTTGCGCCAGCCCCAGGGTCCAGATGGTACGAAGGGCTTCTACAACTGCCTGGGCAGGGGGAAGCTGCAGCTGCATCCATGAGGGCCACAGCCCTGCCACACTGGGTGACCGTCCAGCCTGTGGCATGCCAGAGGCCGGGTGGTGCTTTAGGCACTCAGTGGTGTAAATCTTAAAATAAGATGTGTGAAAATTCAAAAAGCATTATAATGAAAATGGAAAAAAAAAAATAAATAAACTTTTGTACTCAAAATTGAGTTTCTTTGCTTCTCTCCCCCCCCATCCCAACCCACCCCAGATTTTTAGAATTTACTTCCTTTGGGTTAAGAATTGTGGTCCTGATTTGAACAGTACATTGAAACCTAAACATTGAGAATGTAATTTCTCGATTGTGCCATTTTAGAACTTCAGGGTCACCATACTTAATACCTCCAAACCATCTTTTCACACTGCTATGCATATTTTTTTACATTTTTTTTTATTTCTACCATTCATGGATGGGAATGGTTTGCTTAACTGCTAGTTTGAAAGGTTCGTCCTGCGCCATAGCAGAGGACCATAAAGTCAAGTAAGTGCCTTGTAAATGGACCCTTGTGCCCGTTAGCGTAGCTCCTTGTTAATACTGCTGAATTAATTCCATTAAATTCCACATACGCAAATGACGGCCTTGTTTTTATAGAAACACCAATGTTCCCACTCCAGCGCAACAGGGGGCGTTGTTCACCTTTCTATGATAAACTGATTCAAACGCACAGAAGAAGAGCTCCTGTTCTCGCACAATCCCGCGATATTTCGTGTATCGCTGCCCTTGCTGTCGGACTCAAGATGGGTTATTGGGACTTGGAAGAAGGGAAGGACTGCATAGAAAAGACATGGATTACCACGAAACTGGGCACCGCGCTTGGTGGGTCAGGGCCGTCGGCAAGTCCTAGAGTGTGTCTCCTTTAATTTTAATTTTGCAAATCGGAACCGGGCACACGTTCGACATCTGCACATACCTCCTGTTTGCCGTCTCAAGCGCCTAATCGCACCGGTGTCCGTGTGTTACCCAGCTACGTGGGTTTCTTTGAAACCGCTGTGCCTGTTAAATAACATTAAGAAAGATAAATATAAGCTAAAGGAAGGTGAGTAGAAGTAGCACTGAAGCCGGAAAGGACAAGCTATCAGTGCTAGGTTTCCGCAACATAACCAGTACATCAACACACCAAATGCTGTTTCAGTAGGCTATGTGGTGCAGATGAGTGACCTTATACAACCGAGGTATATACCACCCAAAACTTGTATACCTAACACGTATGCACTGAAATCTAGTGGAATTTTTGCATTTAAAATCGTTACTAACTCAGGTGTGTCTTCCCTTCAAAGGAAATAACACCAATTACCCTATTTTCAAAAACACATAATTCCTACATAAGTTCTGCTTTAATTGATGGTACCATCTTCTGTGTGGCCCAGATGTCAAAGCCATCACACCTTCATAGATGTTGAATATAGTCTATAAATGCATTAAAACAGTGTTTTCTTCCATCTCCTTACTGTTTTACAAACACTGTTTTCTTCCTGCAGGTCTGGTGGGTTCAGCTTACCACATTGTGGCCTTTCAGCCAGATTCTGTCATACAGGCCGTCCAGAGAGCCACAGCCGGGACAGTGACCATGGGTGAGTGGGGCCCTCATCTGGCTGCAGGACCAGATGTGTCACCAGCAGGAACCTGCTGCCGTTGCACCCCAGATGGGTGGCTCTCAACCTTTTCTTTGTTAATCCAAGGGCCCCTGTGCCCAGGAAAACATGTTTGGTCCCTCCTACACAGATTGTGATACTGGTTCTCTTGTATGCTTTCTGCAATAACAAAAGGTGCCAGTTTTATTCATGTAAACATGATTTAATTTGGCTACACAATTTGGCTCTTTTGAAGATGATTCAAACAAGGTCTTACTCCACCAACACTCTTTTTCCCCCCCCTTAGTTTATGATATCGCTCTCAAAGCAGAAGGTGAAAATTGAATAAAAAGAACTAAATCTAAAACTTATTTGCCAAGAGGCTCTAAATAAATTCAGAAACCTGACCACCATGAAACATGTGCTTAATAACTGACTGTCATTTAAGGTATTGGCCTTCAACAAAATAAATCAAATATTGCAAATTACAAAGTTTTTAAACTGTGTTTTAAAATATGAAATGAACCAAGTAACAGTGTTTCTTTGCTTTCCCCCTCCAGCAGTGACACTAACTGAATGATTGAATGATTTGATTTTAGCTGTGAATTCTGGGATTCTGTGTAACATCGCGACTGAAACTGTTGCGCTGTTTACAACCTGGAAGAACTACCGTTGGTTTCTATTAAAAATCTTTAATAAAGCCTTAGCTTTAACACGCAATGAAAGTATATCAGTGTAACCTGGACTGTCATCCGATATCTTTTTCGAAAATGAATCGATATACCGCACAATTGCCCAGCCCTAGAGTAATGTCATAATTTTTTATTCACTTTTAAAATATATTGTGTCGCTTTGGATAAGTGCCTGTCACTAAATGGAAGTGATATGCCTCTCCACTGCTATGGCAGCATTACTGTTGGGCTAAAAGTCTGCTGTCTGTTTTCCCAGCATCCCTAGGTGCCATCTTCGGCATGACCACCTGCCTGAGCGCCCAGTTGAGGGAGGCCCCTGACGATCCCCTGAACTACTTCATCGGTGGCTGTGCGTCGGGAGTCTTTCTGGGAGCTCGCAGTGAGTCTGGCCGCCGGGTGGGGGGGGCGCCCGTGTCCCAGTGTCCCCTGTCTTGACTGCCCCATGTTTGCCACGTAGCTCACAGCGCCATGACGGGGACGACGGCCTGCCTGGGGCTTGGCACTGTGGCCATGCTTATGAAGGTGGGCAAGAAAGAAGGATGGAGGTTCTCCGGCGCCCCCAAGCTGTGACCCCTCAGCATTACTGATGTCCTGGACTACAGCGCTACTTGTACAATGTAGAATAATAAACATATTTAAATACGTATTGTGTTAATGGCTGTGTTCCGTGTGGTTCTTACTAACCGCACAAATACAGTACTGCTTAAACGGTTTATTCATAATGTTTTAATTTCGTTTTTCTGTAAATACTTAAGTGAAACCACATATGCACGAAAATTGAAAATGGTTTCCATGTGTCGTGTTCCTAAAAATAGCCATAATCACAAAGCATGTGGCTACAAAGTTTCACCAGGAAAGTTTCCCAGGCTCTTCTGCAGAGGTTCACCACATAGTTCTGGCACAATTTTGCATTGTTTTGGGTCGTTATCATTTGCCCAGTCTGTCGTAATCCCAGAGGGCTCGTGTGCCCTTGCTGCCAATGCTATGAATTCGGCAAAGATCACAATCTGTCACCAGAAAAGTATCCTAAACCATGACGTTGATTCATCCATGCATGAGCATGTGCCTCTCAGTGTCTTGTTGAGTGTAAATAGAGGAAAAGATCCTCTTTCCTGCTTTGTGGTCATTGTTGCTTTTTGTAATATGAAAGGTGAGCGTTTATGGGGAGGAAATTTGTCGGAAAAATTCCTTGTGAAGTTCAACTTCTGTCACGAGTTTTGAATATAAAGAGTGCCAGAAGGGGGCAGTATTGAAACACAGATCCACTTGCCATGCCTACTATCCAAACATGCCGCCGTGATCATTGCTGGAGAATTGAGATGGAGGGTGAAAAGGTTAATTGGCTGTGTGATGGCAGTAATTATCGAAAAAGTGCACGAAAATACACACATGTAATTGAAGCTGTTCTGTCACAGCATGAGGAGTGAATTCACCTTTCAGTCATTAGCCCAGTTCGGACTCTAAGGTATCCTGAATTGGATTGTAGGTTTGGTTCCTTCTTCCAAGGTGCCTGTCTGCCTGGGCTGTGCAGCTGTGCGCAGGTCCGAATAATGCTGCCGCTTACAGGTACGGGAGAAGAGTCACGCAACAGAGAGAGCTGCTCCATTGCAAAGGCGCCGCTTTCGTCCTGCAGGGTGAGCACATTTTTAATAGCAGCTGACAAGGGTGGAAGAGCAAAAGCCGCTCCTTAAAAGCTGTGCAGGAAGAGAGGCTCCCATGCAAGTTAAACATTTTTGGATGCAACTGCATGGCTGTGCGACAATTTCGCGGATTCAGCAGCTGAGGTGGTCTTACCGAGGACTGCTGAAGTACTTAAGCGCACGAGGGATGTAGGAACTCGTTAAAAATATATCCATCTTTCATGTCTCAGTGAAAAAATTCATAGTCATTAACGGCCGGGCTTTTGGATGAGTTTATCCTGAGTGAGTCAACCCCAAAGTGCCGTTATCTTTACAAGCCTGAATGAGAATGGAGTGACTGGGCATCCGAGTAGTAAAATGGACTTTCTAATATTTCACAAGACCATCGCAGTCTGGAAAAGCACTCGGGGGGTTTCTGCTCTCACAGCATAACCCTGTAAAGCGCTTTTGGGACAACTTTGTCGTGAAAGGCGCTATATAAAAAATAAATGTATCGCTCTCGCAGTTTGTCCCTGTGTCAGCATCGGTGCATCACGGCAGTCTTTATGTCTGCTGTACAGCCCATGCTCACTATCGTAGATACAGCACCGTCTCTGAGAAGCTTACAGCTGGGGACACACATAGATTCTGATGGATAAATGGGTTAAAAATAAAACAGGAGTGTTTCCCAGGCAATTGTTTGACTCTACCCTCGACAAGCTGGGGGGGGGGGGGGGCGGCGCTTTTTGCATAGTGAAG
>JAABNX020000049.1:14252825-14290118 GCA_015163995.2 Mormyrus lacerda
TGCAGATGCATTTTAGGGGGGAGGCCAGCCCCTCCGCCGGGGAGAGTAAAAAGCCAAGCGTGGCGGCCTGGATCTGGGCCTCAGATCTGATAAAGCAGCTGAGTGCCCCCCCCCCCTCCATCCCCCATCCCGAGGTTTTCTGGTGGTTTAACGTGGTCACAGCGAGAAGCTTGTACAGCGAAACCGCGGGGAGATCCTAGCGGTAACTCTCCGCTCGCTCGCTCGCTGACAAACGGGGCTTCCTGTCACGCTTAAGACTGCCCTTAAGGCACCGCTGGAGGTCTCCAATTTACAGTACATTTATCTGTATGTGGGACGGGGAGACAGACGAGTTAAACATCTGTCACCGCTCAGCCACAGCAGAGAGAGACCGTGCTGGCTTTGATCATTATACCTGCGCGGCTCGCAGGAGGCGTCACCGTCTCTTTGATTCTGCGCTCCTCACATTTCTGACACAGACGGCGCAGCCCCCACCACCAGGCCAGGTCAAAGGTCACATTCCTGAGAGCAGATCACGGCTATGAAAGATGTCCTGAGAGGTCTGCCGGTGTTTACCGCGTGAAGTGCTCCTCGCCAGAGGTGGTCCGAAGCAGCCAGCGGCACGGCTCAGCCCAGCGCAGGCATGTTTACGTGAAGATTAGCCGCTTCTTTATTTATATGCCCCGGGAATTAACCTGAACCCAAACAGCGTCCGTCTTCTTTTACGCATGAACTGTCACAATGTGAAGCCGTTCTGATTGAGCTGGGCCGGTAATTTCAGACAGAAGGGGTCCAAAAACTTTTCAGCTCCCACCCCACAGGGGATTGAAATCAGAAGGATTAAGAAACGTTTCGGGTCACTTGCGAACTCCTCATCGTGATTACCTGCGGAGGTCGAAATGTTGATTTCTCATCAGGCCAGGATTGTGAACACGGAACCACCATAGAGTAAAGCCTAGATAAAGCCTGTTTCCTGAACCTATTCCAAAACATGGAACCAGTGTGGACCTTACAGCAGTGACTAAGCGCTAAAAGTGTCTGTGTGCGGTAGGTGAAGGTTTTCGGTGCCCAACCTAACGTATCATTCAGGCCAGGGTACCAATTTGCTCCTGTTTATCAAGACATGTTTATCAGCAGAGAAAAATTTAACATCAACAGAAGACATTTTTTTTCCAGGGAAAAAAGTTAGGAGGTCAGTCTTCCTCAGAATACACAAGATCCAGAGGCTTTGAGCAGCGTCAAGATTTACGGGCTGTCTGTGTTTACCGGCTAATCTCCCTGACACGGCAAGTCCGAGAAATGCTCCTTTTCGTTTTGACGACACGCTGGTGGGAGACGGCATCCGAGGCTTGGTAACAAGAGAGGAGCCCAGGTGGCGTGACGCTCGCACAGAAAACCCAGACCCAGATCTGTACCTCATTTTAAAAACACGCAGCAGGTCCACTAGCTTTACAAGCCTACCTTTGTGTCTTTGAGATGGACTTTGAGGCCGGGTCACCGGGCCAAAGCCGGCGCAGCTGCACAGACCTCAGACGAGAAACACAACATTACATCCATTCAGCTGTCATCATCAAGGTATAAACACTGACTACAACTGTCAAACAAGCCCAGGGATTCAGGCTGAAGAAACAAAAGCTCTCTCCCCAAATATATCTGACTTTCTACCCTTCTATTTAAAACTGTGTTAGATGGAAGAGGGGCGGAATCGGGTGACGAACACACCCGTTTGTTCCACCTGTCCCGAATCCCATTTACTGGCCGTTCCTTGACCTGACATTCCTTTCATTTCCCTTGGCTAAACTTCCTTCCCGTTCCTCTCACCCCTGTGCTCTGTTTCAGGACCATCTCCACTCCCGTACCCAAATAAAGTCCCTGATCCTTCCATCATGTGGTTCCGTTCATTTGGGGTGAACGTTAACTTGAAATAACACGGCTCTATTTATAGCAGTTATCTTGCCCTTTTAAATAATATTTGTAGAGCCCTTCTTCAGCAGTCTAACAGAGGAAGTCATCTCCTTTCCCAAACTGTGCAGAGCTTGCACAGAACAGGATTTATGTGTCAATTTGAAAAGGTTTCCAAGGAGACCCTTTAAAACAAGGAGACCTAAAACTGAGATGAGGGGGAACGAAGGCCGTCTGTCTTGTGAAAACTGGGCCAGGCTTCCCAGTTTAGGTTTCCCAGAAGAGGGCTTCCTCAACTGATGCTGATGTAGCTCTGCCTTGAAGCGAAGCAGGTCTGGCCTCCTCACGTAAATATGAGAAGCAGAGTAACTCGTGCTCCTCTAAGCCCAACCACAAGACGGGGACACCCACCCTTAGCAGCCTTTCGCAGCATTGATATCATGCTGTTTTCATACAGATCCTCAGTGTTTTTCGTGATGAAACGAATAAACCCAGCAGGAATCCCATACACTGCTCCAGAAAACGGCTTTCTATGTCACAATGTACTCTGAAAATCAACTCATACAGCCTGATCACACTACATGCCATGAAGAAATGTATGAACGCAGTTTTAAGGAACATAAAACATTATAAACGAAAATCGAACATATGTACTTTACTTTGTTGGGAGGCGTGATTGTGCAGTGGTTAGTACCGTCGCCTCACACCTCTGGGACCAGAGTTTGAGTCTCCAGCTCTACACTTGTGAAGTTTCATGTTCTCCTGTGCCGTCATGGGGCTTTCTCCGCATTTATCAGCTTCACCCCACAGTCCAAAAGCATGCTGAAATTAAGCTACCTAATTGCCTGTTGGTGTGAACGGTGTGTAGGTTCTGGAACCCCCATGATCCTGAAGAGAACAAGTGGATATCGAAGATGGAAGGATGGGTCTTTAATTTTGAGTTGGATTTCAAGTGTTGTAAAAAGCCAGTTTACTGAGGACTGTGGGAACGCTTTGTACAGAGACAATATAGCAAACTGGTGCAGCACCGCAGTACCCATCATAACCTGCAGAGGGCAGCCTGGAGCAGCACGCTCCAAGGCCCATTTGACTAGACACAAATCCAGCTCAGGCAGCACCTGTTTATGGGGAAATCACTCAATTCTAGCTGCGAGAGTGAGAGAAGCCCATCCATCTTAGTCCAGCCAGCTTGTGTTCCCTGTGACTCCTCACCACCACTAAGTGTCTAATACCCACAATCCCCAGTGATGTTCGCTGGGTGCCCACCGTATTGTGAAAAGAACTGAGTAAATATTACTACGCTCCCGGCATGATTCTGATCACCCGGACAAGATGTGTAGTCATTTTCATCTTTCCTGAGAATGGAATAAACTGCCAATTCTACCTTTTCACAATGAAATGGAAAATGAGAAGAGGGCAGTAGACATTTCAGTTTGATTTATTTTTATATAGCACCTTTCACCCCAAGGCACTTTATGCACAGAATGGTATTTAAAAAAATAGAAGAGAAAAAAGAAAGAGTGAAAGAAAGCCAGATGATAACAGAGGAGAGGAACCAAAAACTCCCAAATAGGGAGAAAAAAAACTTCTGGGGGGCCAAGGTCGATTAACATCAAAGCCAAAGTCCGTCAATGAGTCTGTTCTCCGTGCTGGCCTGCGTAGGGTGGCAGATTGAAGGCTGCACCCACGATGTTAAAGATTATAAGTCACATCCACAAAGTCACCCTCCATGGGACTGAACCAGAACTCCAGCTCAGATTGTGCCCATCCAGACATGTGGGAAGACAGAGGGCGTGAACGGTCAGAACATGCATAGATACATCAATGGACAAGCATAGTAGACCCAAAGGGCATGTACAACAGCACCAGCATAGTTACAATGTCCGTGGTTCCACCATCCCACTGTGCGACCAGGAAAAGATTTAAAGAAAGACCAAACTGCAAACCGCTCTGATCACCTCGTTAAGAGGGGAACCCACAGGTGGGATCTTAGGAGGAACACCCAGGAAAACATCTCACAGCAACAGCATAGAACATCTCACAGCCAGGGTTATGGAGAGGATAAAAGAATTTTCCAGAAGCTAGGAGGTACCACAAAACACATGGAAATCCCAAAGTCCCCCAGGTTCTGATGGACTTTACTTATGTTCATCCATATCAGGATGGTAATGTCTTTCTTTTTTAGGCATTCGAAGTGGAGGGGTAGGTGTCAAAGCTGCCGTTATCTCCCTAGGGCATCGGCTGAATGAACACAAACAGGCTTGTTTTCACCGACACAGAATTTCCCAGGAAAAGGTCAAACAGCGATTCATGTCCTCGGGGCTGGGAGTGCCGCAGTCTTCAGTCCAGTATTCAAACAGCTTAGGCTCAGCTGGTGGTACGTATGAGTTCCAGTACAATCTCTCAGAGCAGCAATAACAGCTCTTACCATCTCAATGACAGACTATCTCTGGCTTGGCATGATACAGCCACCTACTCCAAAAGAAAGGTCTCGCAGGAATAGGGTGGGAAAATTTCAGGATGCGTTTAGATGAATGATTAGAAGCTTTGCAGCATTTAGGCCGACCAGTAAAAATGAAACAAGCTGGAGAAGGAAGCTTTGAGGTTGTTACCCAAGTGGTGCTCACTTGAGCAGACATGTTCCTTAAACAAAGCGTCGCTTAGCCCGGCATCCAAAGTATGATTAAACATGTTGAAGGCAAAGAAAACAAGCCGTTATTTTCCAGGACGGTATGATGGATTTTTCAAGTGGAAGCCATAGATCTCGGTCGAAACACGGGGGGCGTGGCAGGCCGACGGTGTCCGCCGGCTGGCTGCATGGTCTAACGCACCGCCTCTCGCCTTGCAGCGGCGAAATGTAAACCGGAAGTCCGGCCGCCCTCGCTGTTTGAGATGAAGCACAGCTGACTCAACGGGCTGAGTTCTGTCTGAAGAAGACGACTCCCCTCAAAAACCATTAACTGGAGATGAGAAACACTACTCTTATTGTTAACATAACGAGCAGTCATGTAATGTCTGCGGAAACAAACAAGTGGGTAATTATGGGAAAAGCAGCCCTACCTCCGACCTCTTTGCACGTGCCCACGGGTGCGTGCGCTTCTGTCCATCTTCTGGTGGCCGATCCCCATCAGGGTCGCAGGGAATATGCAGGTGAGTCCACAGGGCAGCAGGTTGTAAGACGAAGGCTGTATCCGGTTGCAGGAGTGCTACCCTTCATGGCCGCCGAATCTGCAGATCACTGCTGCTCCCGGACATCCTACATCCTTAGAGTTTATTAGATCACCCTGATTTAAACAAGAACAAAAACAAGAACAAAATACTAACCTACCACATGAATATACAGTCCATCCTTTTGCGTGGCGGTTTTGATATAACCGTGTGGTAGACATAACATATTAAATGGGGATTTTTAGGGAGTTTTTTGAAAGCAGATGACACAGGAAAGCTGCCTTTACTCATAAACGCATGAACTATACAGCCGGTGTTGGTTTGGACTCCAAGCGTGTTTACGGCAAACACTCAGGTGACCTCCCCGTTTTTTTTTTTGTGCCTCGGGTTTTCCATCTTTTCACTCTTTCTTCACTTCGCTCGCATGTTCACTTTGCTCACCAAGGGGACCAAAACAGGATTTTCCAGACTGCGGGGGGTCTGCGCCCCTAACCCCCGCCATGTGGAAGTGTCGACTGCAAAAGCAAACAGCAAGGAGTGTCACATGGAAAATAAGTGATTGAAATAGACCATCTCTCACGTACACAGGTTGTGCGAGGAATACACCTTCTCGGAGGGGTGGAGGTGTCTAATTACGTACCTCATTGTGACCTGGACCCCAGATAGAACACCTGAATCCCAGGGCACATTACACTGACTTCATTATTGCCTTGGTTTTACCCATTTATGCACAATAGTAATATGTGATATGCGAGTATAATGCAGATATGTTTACAAGGCCAAGAAAGTTGAGATAAAGGTGAGATAAACGGTCTGACAGGGAGTGGAATGAGAATTGCTGAAGGGGTCCTGGCCAATGTCTCAGCTCCAGTAAAACGCTGTCATCCAGAAGCCTTCCAGCCCTCAGCTACCCTGGAATAGCAAGGAAGACACACGTCCAGGCCAGTACCGTCTCTCTGCCAGAGCTGTTTGTGGAAGATCAACATACAGATGCATCAGATTTGCATGTGTAGGGCAATCCAGCCCTGCCATTGGTCTACCCAGCCTGGGGGGGGGGGGGGGGAGGAGCCAGAGTGAGTATCTGTCCCCCAGCTGGCTCTCCCAACCTTGAGAGCAGCAGTGTTAGGATAAGAGTTAGAGGGGAGGCATAACAGCAAAGGACACGTGCCAGGAGTCGAGAGGAGGCGCAGCTGTGCTAAACTCACCAGGGAAAAACGGAGAAGGCACTCCTTATTACTGCAGTATCTGCCCATTCTGTCAGAGTCCTGTAAATCCTACAGCTAGAGACCCATGGAGCTGACTGGACTCCGGTTGTGCCCGTGCTGATGGTAGCCTGGAAGGCCCAGTGCTCACTTGACCGGGGTGCTGGAAACCAGCCCAAACAGGAGTAAGCTGTTTTTTTTTTTTCTCAAGTAAACGTACAACCTCAGCTGAGAATATGCTCTCAGAGGTAGAGCAGACCCTAGCACTCACCTGAAGAGTCTCAGAAGAGCCACTCCTTGGATACGCCACAGAATCCAAGAAACGGTCTGGAACATGGAGCCGCTCCAGAATTCCTGACAGGGATAATAGTTTGCAATATACCGATGCAGTCGGATTTGGAGTATCCCTAATCTTTTGGCCTGTCTCGTTAATCTTTTGACTAAAGGCTTGCAGTACAACACATCAACCAAAGCCGCTTGGAAGCGGCAGGTGATGAAGGGAGCTGCACTCGTCCCTTTACTTCTTTTGGAGTCCCGATTGTATTTTCATCAGTCTGCAGCGGTAACATCAATACACTTTTTCCATTAGCGTGATTTGCATAGCCTAACGAGAGCGTCGCACCCGTTTCCAGCCCCAATCAGACCACTGGAGGCATGAGGAGCCACAACGCCTGAGAGAACGTCTCCTGTGGATCTGTCTGTTGTTGGCGGGTGTGGGTACGGACACTACGAAAGCATGCGGGGCTCTCGGAACGCTCAGCTCGGGGCACAGAGCGGAGCTGGATGATCCTGGCAGGACAGAAACCCCCCAGAAGCCCAATCACGCCAACAGAGATCAGGAGACATCCAGGAATCTTCCGGCAGCTCATGCAAGCACACTGACTGGCCCAGGAACCCCCTGCCAACATTCCTTGACTTGGGTGTCCCAATCTGGGACACCCTAATGGGCATAACTCAGGACGGCTGAAGAGTCTGGATTAGCCGGGCATACGGTAAGAGCTCATCCTTTCCTACCAGTGTGGTCACAACATGCCTCCACATTCGCTACTACATAAACACGGGAACGCCCTTCCCACGCCTACCTCATTGCTTGTTTTGCTGTCAGTAGTTAAATCAATGTTATGTTCATGTATCATAGTAAAAGCAAGTGGGAAATCTGAATAGGCGAATGAATTCACACCAGGATTTTGCAGAATTGGTTTTTATTAAAAGATCAGTGCAGTTTGTTTTCAAAAACATTGTTAATGTTATAATTAGCATCTTGGTGACAAACGTCAGGAGTCGGTGGCTTTCAGGGGCAGCAGGGTAAGGGAGGCTAAGCCGATTGGCTTTCAAACTGCTCGTCGGCATTAACCTGAGCTACACTCCGTCTCTCAGCCGAGTCCCACAATTGCTGCTCTCTCTTTCACAGAAGAATCAGTTTTCACCCCACTGCACACACATCGACAAAGGTCTTTTCTTCTGTAGTCAAAAGTGCTCTCTGAGTTGGCCACTTGCCACCATCGCGGCTAGACGAGCCCATCAAAAGCCGAATTGATGTGGCTGACGCCTCATGCTTTCGGCTGCGCTTCTGCGGCTTGTTTCTGTCTGCTGCCGGGGCATTCTTCGCAATCGGCCAAACCCCAGTCATCACCCCCTTCGGCTCCCAAACAGACGTGCGGTTCTCTTCTGCGAGGTGACAGACACGCAGCCTGTTAGGAAGCATAAACCGATGGGCTGAAGGCTCATCAGAGATGGCATCCTGATAGCCTGGGGCGACCGTGGTATCTGGCACCAGTTAGGAACCGAAAGGAATTTACTGACACTTCTACCCGCCTAGTACACTTGCACTTGTACAAGAGGCATTCCCTCGGCCGAGATGTCAGCAGTGTGTGAAAAAACCCATTAAATTTCTGGGTAATACTTTCGAGGACTGGCATAGGTTTACGTGATTTCACTGAAGGCACCGTGATGTTTTATGTAGCATTACACTCAACCAATCCATAGGATGTGCGCCACACAATTCAATTTCTCCATAGTACATCCTTCACAATAAGGCGCTTGACAAGGGCGTGTGGCAATCCATCATCACATCGTTCATACAGAACAGACCAAAAAACCCAAGCTATGCCTTGGAGAATGAGAGGGTTGAGGTTGTGGTAACATGCTGTTCATCTCCTGAAGTGAAGTTTGCGGAGGACAGGTACAGGCAGACGGTGTAGCTACAGGTGAGCGTGTGATCATACTACTGTGCCACTGGCACAAAGCCAGTAATCTGAGGCGGCACTGAAACACACAGCTGGAAGGTGAAGGTGAGAGTTATGACTCAGGCGCAGCTGAATGGTGAGAGTTGGCGTCGTTAGGTAACGATTAGGTGAGTGATTGCTGTAGTGAGAAGAAACGTGCTACAAAGTCATTACCTGAAACACTGAAAGTTGTTGGCCCAAATAAACACAACTATAATCACTAAATGTGTCATTCGATTTGGTTTGTAGAACACCGCTTTCAGAACTACCAGTGTCGGTCTTTTTCACCACTGACAAAGGGCACCAGGGACAGACCGCAAACATATACAGTCTGGAGATGTGAATCATCCCCAGTCTCTCTCTGGATAATCAAGAACCTTCCAAACAGGTCAAAGTGACTCACTGCAGACAGCTTCAGTAATCAAAACACATAAAAACTGTCACAAGACACAAACCTGACCAACACATGACAAATAACCGACTAACCCCACACTGGGAACTAACCAATAACAGGCACATAACCAGCCGATGACAGACACAGAACAACCACCAGCAGACCTGTGCTTTGGAACCAGTCTGGAGTTCTGGATAAGGATTCTGGGTGATTTTATAAGGGTACAGTCATTTATTGAACATAACAATGTGTAGCCCCACTTTAAAGAAGAAGAATTTGCAATATTTGTGCTCGGGTACTAACGTTCAAAGAGGGTGTTTCAGATGCATTATGCGGTTGACCGTTTGCAGTTAAACCCTCTGCTGTGCACCTTTACTGAGCAGAAATGAGATTCACTTCATGGTAACACTTTACTTGAGGGGGCACAAATAACTTAGTAACTCAGTTACTACTCAACTACAAATCATGAGCAATATAGTAACTGCATCAAATACATGAATCGTCATGATTTATTAATGATGAACAGACATGGGATCAGTATATAACTAACACTTAGTTACTGGTTAAGTAATAAGAGTGTAAGAGTGCACTACTACAATATTTGTGCCCCCTCAAGTAAAGTGTTACCCACTTCATTTTTAATACTCTGACAAAAAAGTAAGGGCAGTTGGAGTTTAGTAAACACAGCAGGAGCCCTACACCCCGAGCCGACCTGCAGCTAGGGGCAATGAGTCAAACCTGACTGTGTGGGGGGGGGGGGTACATGCTATCTTCCCGTAAACACGTGGGCTAAGACGGAGCCACCAGAGGTAGACGGTGGCGGGACGTGACCTTTGTCAAAGTGACACGAGCAGCACCCCAATCTCGGCTTCTATTTTCAGCCACGCCGCGGCATTCGGCGGCTGCCCCGGGAAAACAGGGCCGTGTTTATATAAGCAAGAGGCTGGCCCAAGACGTGCCGGGCGCCACTGTCTTGACGCGGATGTGAATCACGGCGAGGCTCTGGCTCCCTGCTGCCATCCAGGCCGGTTGAGTCGTCCCACCTGGTAGGCAGATCCCCGGGAAGACACCACCTTTTAGGCTGCGTCCGTAACAAGGGGGAACCAGGACGGAGATTTCGACTCCTGTACACTCCAACCCTGGAATGTGGAAACGTCATCTGTGTCCGATGAGTAAGAAATGTGAAGCAGACATCTGGCGTGACAAGATCCCAGTGTTTCTGGTTTTGAAGCAAAGTTTCCTAAACAGGGACGCCCCAAACAATGGTAAAGATAAACAATGATATAATATTCTGTTCCCGTTCCAGATTTACCGAGGTGCGCAGCCTTTTGACTACAGATGCAGAGGCCAAATCTGTTAATTTTTTTTCCCAAATATAAACCAATAAATCTCCTGTAAGATCATAAAATTAGCGCAACTTTAGCTTGAATTCTTTTATTCAAAAATAAATTATGCCTTGAAGCATAGCATCTTTCTTTTAATTCATACAATTTATCATGAAACTTTTTTTGATTTTTGCTTTTTTGAGTTTCCAACCAATATAGAAAGTTACTGCTGGACACAGAAGTGGGAAAGTATTCATTGTTGGTATTCAGGGCATCGTCTTGGAACAAAAATGTCACTTTAAGAGCTGACTTCCGAACTTTCCATCGCATTTATATACAGAATTACAGCTGCAGGAAAAGACGAGACAATCAGAGTCCAATGGCTAGCAGGAAAAACTCAGGAACCTAGAGAGGGTCTGGAGCCGTGGACTGATGCAAGTTTACTACATCTGTTCTTTCGCAACATACGTGGGCCGTGTGGCAGAACCATTAAAGGTACACAGGCTTGTTAAACACCGACACGCAGCTGGTACTGATAAACGACCGGGAGATGTGCATGTTAGCACACAGAGTCCTGCCCGGATTGACATGGCCTGTATCCTCAGACATCTTAACAGCTTGCCGTCAAGACTGATTAGCTCGTATTAGCTGGCGATTAGCTCAGTCCGCTGGTACCACTCACGCTAAATGGGGGGTGCGGGCAGTCATCCCCAGCATTGGAGCTGCGGAACCTCTTCCCTGCTTCTCTTGACTCTGAATAATCAAAATTAAAAGGCATTTTCCAAACTCCTCTAATTTTTTACCCCCTTCTGAGGAGGAAGAAATGCCAAATATTGCATGAAGTCTTGCAAAAGACACCACATGGTGAACAGCCTTGGGGGTACAAAATTTGTATTTAATTATTAGTTCAGCCCTTTTGAGAGTAAAAGTGCCCAGATTGGGGGGGGGGGCAAACATTCAGCGACTGTGTTACAAACGCATCTGAAAAACAAAATGTGACTTAATTACCCAGAAGGAGCCACACGGCCCAGCAGGGTGGGGGCGTGGCTCTGTGGGATTAGTACAGGCTGGCCACCCCCCGCCCCCCCACCACCACCACCACCCCGCCTGCCATGGCAGGTGAACGTCTAAGTGAGGATAGGTAAACCGACAGCCATTATTGCTAATCCTGCCCTGATCTCAGTACAGCAGCCCTGTTAGCTGCCCCTGTTTCTGCTGGCACCGCCACTGTTAGCCACTACCTGTCAACAAAGCACCAAGACACAGTATGTTTAGACAAAAGTGCTCTCTGTGTCCCAGCACGGCACCAGTAACCAGTAACCAGTGCCCAGTGATGCCGACCGTCTTCACCCCTAAGCTTGTAATCTGTAACTACTAAATCATTAAATAATAACCTCTGTCCCATAAGCCGTAACCCCAACCCAAACTCCACAGCTCTAACTTTAACCTGTTACCCTTAATTCCATAATCTGTGATCTGTATAGCTAATGACCTTCAGCTCCCAAGACATACCAGTTGTGTATTTTGCCTGATGATGTGTAATGCTTAAACTCCACATCTCCAGCAAAGGCATGGCTGTGGAACCTTGAGACTGAACCCAAATAGCTTAATTAATAAATCTGGAATGAGATAAACACTAGATAAAGATTACACCATCGGAAAGTGACCTAAATGTTCCATGAATTCCTCTAAATGCCCCTCTTTCCCGTCCTATCCTGTTATCTCATTAAAATAAGAAATGTAATAAATGCTGTGTCTAAGCGGATCGCAGCAGAGAAAACAGTACCGTCAAATTACATAACCTATGTAACACAAATGTTTTGGTTTCCTGATGTGCGATAAATACAGACGGATCTAGGATAGCATGTAGCAAATAGCTGACTGTCAGTGTGTGGCCTCGAGTGTACAGGCTGGATTTCGATCAGCGCCGCTGGCTGCTTGTATCTCCTCAATCAGCAGCTTGTGTTACACTTCACACCTCGTTTACTTAAAGACTTACGAGCAGCGCACTCGTACGCGGCTCTCAGTACACCTCATTATCACCGAGAAGTACAGCAGGAGTACCAACAGAGGCAAGTGTATTTCTGAAAAGCCATCGGAGCTTTGATCGGAGCTACTTGGGCTGCGTTTGGTTGTAGCAACCTTACATTGTAGGCAGTTCACAAAGGTCTTAAGTCAGAATGAACCCAATGCGTAGCTGCACACACAAATCCCCTTTGAAAAACTGCAGACTTACATCTCTGAATGGCCTGGACAATAAGTATTCTCTCTGCCCCATCTATGCTCATCAATCTCCCTCCGGCTAAGAGGCAAAACATCCAAGCGAAACAGAGAGCGCACAGTACCGCGGGCTGGGCGGAGAGAAGCTGACGGGCTCTTCCTCAGCCGTCACTCTCTATGAAGCACAATGGCTCTTTTTCGGCCGCTAATTAGGCTCCTCGGTGGGGTTCCAGGCACTCACACCCATGCTCCCCTCACAATGGGACCCCATTCCCATCTGCACCAGCACTCAGTCACAATGTGCACAGTGGCTTGATTCTTCCATCCTCACTTTGGCCTGATGGGCCGCCTCTCCTGCTTGAGCCTTTGCCAGGTTGGGGTACGGAACATGATACCACAGAGCAAACGGCAAAGCAAAGCGCTTCAGGGCTCAGGATGAATCCAGGTTAATGGTCTATGCTAAGTACAGCCATTTTGAAGGAAGAGTTCTTGATAATCATGCCTGATTTGCACATGAATGTAATATTTGTTCTCTAGTCAGTCCCTTTCAAAGGCTGTACAAACAAACTGTGAAAGTCAAACTTCAGAGTATGTGTTCCTTCTTACTAATTGACCAGATGGTGCTCATATGGTCGTCTTAAGCAATTTTATGGGGCTACCATATGGGCTGAAACTGCTAGACTCATAGCTGTATGTCCTGATAAATACAATCATCTTGGTGGCTTCTTTCAGTCACAACCAAGTTCTGGGGTGCACTCACTCACGTGAACTCCTACAGCACACTTTGCGAAGGGTCTACCGGCAGTGGAGAGTGGAAGCCAGCCAGCTGTAGTGTAAACATTTTGTAGCGTCAGGGATGAAGCACGTAGGGCAAGTTGCAGAATAAAACTCTGCGAGAAATCTTCATTAGGAGTCCATGCAGGAGACTCAGAAATGAGACAGCAAACAAAGACAACCTCTGAGCAGGACAAGCCTTGCTGAATGAAACATCCGAATAAGTGTGAAACTGCACTGGAAAAGACAGAGTGGCAGGGTTTGTTGTAGGAAGCTCCAGAAGGCGCTCTCATTTGCTCTAGCCAACGAAAGGCCTTCTTCATGTTCTGGCGAAGCACTTTGAGCCAACACTCCAGATTCATCCAGAGACGTCGGCAGCTTGCAGCATCCTGCTCTGGAGAACTACTTCACGTCAAGCTCCTCCCTCCTACCTTCAAACACAAACTGGGAAGAAAAAAAATCACTAAAATACCAGTTCAAAAGTGTAATACACAGATAAATATGATAGTGTGATGTAAGCAGGCCAGACTGGGAACAGACTGCAGACAGGAAGCTAACTATAATTTACTTCTAAAATAGACAGTATACAGCCTGTAGGAGGAAAGGGGCAAGTAACGGTCCAAGATGGAGTGTGGATGCCCTGAGGCTGGTCACATCAAGCGACATCCAAACCCATCACCTTTGCTTTAATACTGATTTTGCCAAGTTCGATGTGTCCACAGGTCACATCGAGGGGGGCTTGCGCTTAGCCTGCCGAGACACAGACCGTCCCCGGATGGGTGACTGAAAGCCTCGAGATTGAAATTGAGAATAAAAAAAGAAACCAATGTGAACCGAAAACTAGTTAATCGACAGAAAGCAGTGGGTAGTTATTAGAGGCAATATGTGACAATGGGCAATAGTGGGGTACCACAGGGTTCAATTTTAAGACCATTATTAATCCTAATTTCCATAAATGATACAGACACAATTATATACAGAAAACTGGTTATATCTGCCGACCACACCAAGTTAAGAGGTGTAGCAGATTCTGAGTTAGCCACAGAGATGTCACAACGGGACCTTGATCTAATTAAAGACCGGCCTGACAAATGGCAGATTAAATTTTACGTAGATAAATGTAAAGTAATCCATGCAGGGAACAGAAATATAAAGTACAGATATTTTATGGGTTCAATTGAAATTAAGAAGGATGATTACGAGAAAGATCTGGGTGTGAATACTGAGACGTCCATGTCTCACTCTTGCCAATGTAGGGAAGCACTTAAAAAGGCAAACAGGATGCTGGGATACATCTTCAGGTGTGTTGAGATTAAATCAAGGGAGTAAACCTAGGACTATATAATTCCCTCATAAGACCTCACCTCGAATACTGTGTCCAGGACCTGGATGCTTTAGAAGCGGTCCAACACAGGGCTGCAAGAATGATTCCTGTGGGATGTCTTACGAGCAGAGAAGTCGGCAGAGATAAAGTTGTTTGGCCTCGAGCAAAGGAGATTAAGGGGTGACATGATCCGAGTATATAAGATTCTAACAGGTTCAGATGCTGTTCATCCAGATTGTTTCTTCACAGTAAGTTCTAATTCAAGAAACCATGGAAATTAGTGGGGGAACATTTTAGTTTGGATCTGAAAAAGAGCTTCTACTCACAGCATGTAATTAGCGTATGGAATAGTCTGCCCGTGAGGGGTAGTGCAAACTAAAACCCTACATTCCTTCAAATCTGAACTTGACAATATCCTGCCAACTTTAAATTATTAGTTAAATTCCCTCCAAGCGAGCTCGATGTCCCGAATGGTCTCCTCTTATTTGTAACATTCTTATGTTCTTATGTTATATAATGAAGATAATAATTGGTAAAGGAAGAGAAATGCAAGTCCCTCCCTTTTTGACCCAAGGACACGTCAAACTCGGCAAACTCTGGGTGTCCCAGTATGGACCCTAAGAGAAAGTTCTGGTGTCCCGAAGCTCAGAAAAAGGCCCAGGTGCGAATGTCCAGCTCCACACTCACATTGACATCACACTAATGCCATACACATTCCTTATACCACAACTCTGGAAGACACCATTTCTTATTTACCCAGAGGTGTCACATGGGTGCCGATTATTTTCGCAGAAGTAACGCCAGCAGCTTAATAACAGCTCTATATTATTGCATTCTAGTGTTTTATTAAAATTGCTAATATAAATATATTAATATGTATGACTTTTATTATAAGCAGTCATTCTAGGCGGCATGAATTTCCTTGGTTTTTAAAACACCACGGTTTCTACGGTAACGCATGTTCCATGGTAACGGACTTGCTGCTCCCAGCGAGGCGTGACCAGACACTCTATCCTTATAGATTTAACATTATTAAATGCTAATTAAAATACTTTTCTTTTGAAAAATTGCGACTAGCTTTTTTTTTTTTATTTATTCATTAGCCACAGTATAAGCAAGATAAACCACTTCAAATTTCAAATCCATAAATCTAAACCAAGATTTTGTTTCAACCAACCACTTGACTACTCTGTGAAGGTGACTCTTTAAACTCAGCTGGTTGGTTGGAACAAAATCTTGGTCTGGATTTTAACTTTCCGAACCTGAACTTTACACCTCTGATGAGGTGTACGCTTAAATGAAAATAATCAATTCCAACTCGGTTAGCATTACATAAGCTGTCATTATTTTCATGTAACTGCAGCCCTTACATAACACCTATACACGTTCACGCATACACCTGGCAGCAGAGTCTGAAACAACATAATGTGTGTGGTTAGCTGTGATGATGCCAGGCCAATAAAGCACAGAGCGGCTAGTCACATGTTCCTCTTGTTACAGAAAGAGCTTGAGGCTACATCATACCACTCCTGCAAACAGAATCACACCTAACACCAGAACAAATCAAGGTCATACAAAAAAAATCATCCCAAAGGTAGCTTCTGAATCTGTCACGAAGTTAAAGAGAACTGCTTACTACACAGACACCGCACTCGAGTTGAGCTGTCCAATCAGGCAGACCTCAAAGAACTCCTTGATACCCCGATTATGCGATGGTGATGGCACCTGTGTGACCGTCCCTGGTTATTTTCTCTTGCAGAGTTTCAATGCTCCTACTCAGTCTAAGATGAGGTTATGGACGTGTGCTGCCATCGCCTTCATGTTCTGCGGGACGGCGCTCTTCGACATCTTCACTAGAACTACAATTCCCACGGGACCCAAGCACCTCCATTCCCGGGCTGTCCTCTCTCCACAGAGGCGACCATCACCATCCATATTTCGAGCAGCTGGCCATCAGAGAAGCCGCAGGGCGACGGACGACCTGGAGTCTATCCTGGTGGAATGTAAGACCCCCCGCTTCATCCAGATCCTAGTACACAGCAGGCTCCTCCTCCGCCAGGCCATCCCTGCGTTACAGCTTGGGGTTTCAGATCTAGAAGCCACACAGCAGGAAGATGAGCTGCTTGGTTTCCTAGAAACAATACCACTTAGATTAGATCGCAATAGGGGACACTCCGCCTTGAAATACTGGCTCGTGGAGGGCAGAAAACTCTTCTGAGGGAACAAAAAATGATTGATTCAAAGAGATAACCAGTCAGATTGAAGAGGAGGTGGGACCAACCGATCAGACATCTTGGACCCACCTCCTCTGCAATCTGTTTGATTTTGCCAAGTTTTGTTCTGCCCTCAGAACAGTTTTGTGTAAGTAAAACTCCCATGAACTGCAGTGCTGATGTGCATTTAGGGCCCACACGCGCCCTCAGGTAAACGCCAAAGTGATCTTAGTGCCACAGCACGGGCAGAGCCGAGCACAAGGAGCCTAGCATGCACTAACGTTGTTGCTGAGAATTAGCTGGGCATCCAGCTGGTCTTCCTGAATCTTCAGCGAATGGCATTGGGCTGGCTAACCTTAGAATGCAGGCAAGAACCAATATTAAAAAGGGGAATCCATTTCCTATTTGCCAAGTTTCGTATATATATAGCGTGTAGATCATGCATGTGAGGTCCCACTGAGTCACAGGGCAACCAGTGTGTGGAGATTCCAAGTGAGGAGAAGACTTAGTCACCGCAGTGAGATGCAGTGTGGATGATTCACAGGAAAATGATGGTGTTGCCTGTTTTTGAGAATGGAAATGTACATGAAGGCGGAATGTATGTCTAAACAAAACTTCACTAGTGGAATAATACATATGATCCTGCATGGGTAGGGTAACGAGTTGCTTAACACTGGAAGCAGGGGGGTTGTCGACTTAACGCCCATTTTGCATTGCAGTCTCATCGATGTTCCAGAGCTTCACCCAGGGGGAGCTCCAGCAGGTCATTGGGACCCTGGCGGACAGGAGGATGGTACAGGTCGCCCCGCAGGGCCGCAGGACCAAGCGGGCCAGGAAGGGCCTGAAGCCATGCTCCCTGCGAGAGGCGGTGCTGAGCGTCAGCGAGCTGGGCCTCGGCTACAACAGCGACGAGACGCTGCTGTTCCGCTACTGCAGCGGGCGCTGCTTCACGCACCGGCGCAACTACGACGTGTCGCTGGAGCACATGAAGAAGACGGGCGTGCTGGGTCTGGGCCGGCAGGACAGGGCGCGGCACAGTCCCTGCTGTAGGCCAACCACCTACGAAGACGACGTCTCCTTCCTGGACAACAACAACAAATACTACACCATCCATCAGGTGTCGGCCCGTGAGTGCGGCTGTGTGTGACCTTAGGGACCACTTGGACCAACAAGAAGGCCCGAGCCACCTACAGTGGTCACCTGACCTACCTATGGATGACCAGGCTGGTCAACAGTAACCTCAGAGGCTGTGGGGAAACGGAACAAGAACCCACATATTCTGCCCATTTGAAAGACCTGATTACTTTCATTGCTCTTTAAACTATTCATTATCAAAAAGACAAAAAGAATGTGGAATATACTCCATTCCCCTGATTGGATATTTTTTCTATTATCTTGATGACATATCACCTGTAATTAAGAACATGTAATTCAATTTGAAGCTACCTACCACTAACTCAAACTGGGAGGTTGCATGCAAAAAAAGATATCCAAACTGGTTTGATGGAACGACTTCCAGAGGTCTTCGAATTACCTTCTAGATTGCCCGCCACACGCTGAAAATCTACCTCGTTTTCCACGAAAATAAGCACCCAAACCAAAACTGAGACTCACCGTGTTCACCTTGAGCTGCTCTCTAAAGTTTTCGGAAGTCCTCGAAGCAGGAGCCCCCTCCAGTATTTGGCCGAGTCGCTCCTTCTTTCATGTGGCAGAATCATTTCAAATGCTGGCTTCAATTTCCCCTCACAGAATCACCCAGCAAAGACACGCCAACTTCGGCCTTTGTGAGCACAAATCTTTGTAAATACGACTTCAGACAGAGCGGTGAGGTCGAATGATGTATATTTAAATTATAAGCATCCACTCAAATTTGTTTAAAGTATGGCCAAACTGCACCTTCTATGGTTATAATTCAATATTTCTGTCATAAAAAATAGCAACAGATTTCAGTTTCAATATAGGATACAAAACATATCCTCCTTCCCTCCCAAAAATGAAAAACATATCTACTTTCATATTTTCTACTGCTGACTAATGCGTAGAATAAAATCATTGCATAAAACAAACTAATAAAGATTATGTTGACATAAAGGACATATTATACCGTACATTATGTATTTTATAGAATGCTCTACTCTTCAATGGCCAGTATTTTTTTAGGGTAAAGTTATGGTTATGTGGTGTCCTCATTCCCCATCCATCCATTTTCCGCCACTCATCCAGGGTCGGGTCGCGGGGGCAGCAGTCTATGGTGGGATGCCCAGACCTCCCTCTCACCAGCCACCTCCTCCAGCTCTTCCGGGGGAATACCCAAGCGTTCCCAGGTCAGCCGAGAGATATAATCTCCCCAGCATGTCCTGGGTCTGCCCCGGGGCCTCCTCTTGATTGGACATGCCCCTAAACATCTCCCCAGGGAGACATACAGGAGGCATCCTAGATAGACGCCTGAACCACCTCAGCTGGCTCCTTTCGATGAGGTGGAGCAGTGGCTCTACTGTCCAAACCCCTTGCCCTATCTCACCGTATCTTCGCTTTCCAGCTCAGCGCCCTTTTCGTCACGACAGAACAGTACAGTATCTGCATTACTGCCAACGCTGCACCGATCCATCTGTCGATCGTCCGCTCCCTAATTCCCTCACTTGTGAACAAGAGCCCGAGATACTAAACTCTTTTGCTGGAGGCAGAAACTCATCCCCCACCAGGGGACATCTGTGTCCCGATTCTGTTTTATATTATTTAATAATTGTATAAAGCATTATCATCATATGCATGCATTATTGCTCAATAGACAAACTTAAAATCCCAAGTTATACAAGTTGAATTTGCTGTGATTCTGTCAGCATCACCATTATTTCACGGTGCGTGAATTATTCTCACACAGGAAAACAAAGCAGATAACATGGATTAGCAGTTCTTCCGGAAACTACACCGTGCTAAGACCTTCTGGAGCAACTTTCTTACCAAGAAGCAGCATACAGTAATGCCTGTCCAACACTTAGAAGCTAGGGCCCAGGAAATGAGCTCTGGCTGAGAGCAAACATACAGGCAATCCTACACACGATCTTACACAATGCAAGAAAGAATTCAAGTGATGAGGAACTTCAAGACAAAACAAACACATAGGCAAATGTCGAAATCCAGCTGAAGCAGATTAACTGTCAATTAGAGCATGTTTAATTATGAATAAGGGAGCACTAAATACTGCCATGTAAATCAGAGATAGAGGTGTTTAAGTTTCCTCTGTCCAGCCACTGAGCCACATGTCACGTCCCCAGCTTCCCAAACGCTTTGTCTCCTTTTCATCTCTGACTGCTAACAGGCGACGCTGCTCCACCCCGTATCGTTAATGGTTTTAATCTGGACTGTGTCCCAAACGATTCCAGGTGAAACGATTGATCAAGGTATTAGAGCGTCAGAAAGGCAGAGCACACCCTCAGGACAAGACACAGCAGAACCACGTGGTGCCACAAGGGCCGAAATCCCTCCTAGGGAGCCTTCATTAGCGTCTTGTTAGCATGGGCTCCATGTGGCCTCGACACTCAGTGTAATAAAACCATAACGGGGACAGCTCTACGCATATGTGCTTTATGGCAGTTCTTACAAGCCGCCCAGGCAAACGCAGCATACTTTGTCTACAATATAGGGGAATCATTAGCCTGAAGCTTTCTGCTGGCCCACATTCAAATTACTTCCAAATGAGGACCTGAAACAGACATGGTGCAAGGTAGTTTGTGGTGGAACTCAGCATTAAGCTATTTGTCGCCGATGCATTTCCCATCAAATGCTAATGCTCAGTCCCACTCCATCCCTGTGTATTCCTCTCATAGCTTTTTTCAGTGCATCACCTGTCTGGTAAATCATTTGCGGCTTTGTGCTAATCATTTGCGGCTTGTACCAACTCTGCTTGTACCTTTCCCACATGTGTACTGTTACAGAGGATGAAAGCATGTTCAGGATCCGTCGACGCCTGTCCACGGACCTCCTCCACCACGGGGAGCGAATTCACCTCCATCTTTGTTGGGTCTCCTCTGCCCAACTGCAGAAAGGTTGATGCAATGCATCTTTACTGTTGATTATGTATTTATTGGAAAGTTAAGGTTTATTTATTCAGGTAGCACAGCGAAAAGACGGCAACTTGTTTATTTATTGAACTATTGGGTGCCAAAGTGGAGTTTACATGCACTGTTTTGTGTATCCTGTACTGACTGAGAAATAAAAGCCTTTCCAGTTACAAAAAGCTCATACTCTCAGGTTTCTCTGATGGCACAAAGCTGCGCTCCTTGGGTTGGGTGTCGGGGGATGGGCCGCACACATTTCACTCGAGCGACAAAATTTAACTCTAATGTTTCAAGACAAATTCCACATTAAAATTTTCCAGACTGGCAGTCAGTTTTAATGAGTAGTAAATGTCATAGATTATACAGTATATAAAAGGATATTTAATCTCTAACGTTCCATTAGAAAAGCAAAGTTTCTGGTCGGCTGAGATGGACCCAGCAATTTGATTATGAGGCAGCATATTAATATTTGAGAGAAGCTGATATTGCAGCGCAGTCTGCACAGTATGTGGACAGGGAGGCTTAGTTTTATTTTAAAAAGAAAAAAAAAAAAAAAAAAAAAAACTTATGGCATGAGACCGATTTCAGCCAGAGCCAGCCACCCTAATAAGAATCCAAAGTGGGGGGGGGATGGTGGGAGCTGAGTCGATAGCAGCCGACTGATGATGAATTAAACAGGCAGATGAAGCCTGACCACACAATGTGACAAACAGAGCAAGTGACCAGATATGTGAGGACCCGTGAAAATACCAAATGTTACAGGAACGGAGACACGTTGGATAAACGCAGCACCATTTCTGAATTAAAACCATATGCGGTTGTCTTTACAGCACACCTACAATAATTAATGCTAATTAGGAGCTGACGTCAATGTTTTCCAGAAGTTACCTGTGGGGGGGGGGGGGGGAATGGTGCTGTTCTTTATTTAAAGGCATAAACAGATGAAAGTTAATTCTACTATTTAAATGTACTACATCTGTACACATTTCCTAAGGGAGAGGTAATTTAAAGGTTTCATTAACATATTAGAGAGAGCGGGGACAAAGCAAGCTAACATCCAAAAACGCAAGGAAGATTCAAAGAATCAAAACGCATATTTCACAGTATTTCAGCATGCGCATGACTAAATTACATCTGGTATCGCTTACAGTCAAAGCAGCATTTAAAAATGATTACAGGAACATTGACAGCGTATTTACACTTTGGGCCTTTATGTATGTGGAGCATCTGAACCACACGTCTCACTCGTGTTAAAATGGAAACACTTTCACGACGACGCTCACGCCCGGTTCAAGAGAAGGAATGGTGTTCCAGGGGTTACCAATACCTTCACTGTTAGTGATCCAGCGGGATAAATTAACAAAACAATCAAAAATACTGAGGGACCGCCAACACGCTGCTCTTGTGGTCCCGGGTCCAGGGTGCCTGAGGTTTGTCTGGGGGGGGGGGGGGCGACATACGAAAAGCAGAAAACCATGACAGAATACAGACAGCATGGCATAACGTCAAAGGACATAACCATCATGGTGCTAGGAGGCCGACTTCCCAGTCCAACGGCACGGAGACCAATGATTGGCTGCTACAAAACAGAGCGGCAGCGGAGTCTACGGCTGTTGGTGCAGATGAATCCTCAGAGCCAGGTTTCAGTAAATATACAGAGGCTTTCTGTTCATTAGTATGTATGCTAAATACTCAACAGCCAGAAACCACAGGCTAACCAGACTAATACTTTGAACAAACCTACATCTGCCCTTCCAAAACCAAAATGTACTGTTTGAATATCATCTTATGTTCTGTAATCAGCCACCCAAAAATCAGTCATTCTTCTGTGTCTGTCATATGACCACTGAAAGTCTACTGTGCTGCAAGGGATTTGGAAAGATTATGTAAAAACCCAACACTGCCACTGTGGTAAACTGCTGCAATTAACATGGTGTGGAAATCTCCAAGTCTGCAGAGTTCAGGCAATTTCAATGCTACAGCCCTCAGCATGAGGATACTGTGTCTTCCATGTCATTCCTTCAAAAATAAACAATGCACCCGTGAGGTGGAATCCATGACAAAGCACCAGAAACCAGCAATACCGCACCGGGTAGCACTAGGCTCAGCTAACAGAACCAGCCAACAATAACTGCTATTCCAGTGGCTAAGGAACCACCAACTCCCAAATCAAAGGGCTACTGAAAAACAAACACCATGATGCATTCTGTCAGTTGAACTTCTTCTCGAAATGCATCAAACTCCAAAGAGGTACTTCAGAGGTTTTAGGGAAATTGATGTGACAAGCTTATTTACAGAGGTGCTTAGAACCTGCCACCCAAGAAACTCTCCTCTAGCTGAGGGGCCTCCCTAAATTCATCATCGCATCCTTTAAGTCATGACTGTACAGTCAGCACATCAGCAAGCAAATGTCCAGGATCCTATGTGCAAAAACACAAGCCCAGGCCATCAGTGCTGGCCTCTCACTGGGCCACCGCAAACCATCACGTCCCTTTGCTCAGGTTCCCGATATATCCGAGACAAGAACAATAAGCAGAGCAAAGATGTCCAAATTGCATAATCACTGTCTAAGCGATGACAGGGATAAACGCTCCATAACGGAGATTAATATGTGCTTGTTTAAAGTAAACCTCCCTTAACTCCCTCACACCCTGGGGCAGATCATCATCATCTTGATCCTCGCCTGACTAACAAGCTCAACAAGCATTTCTCTCAACATCCACCTACAGAGCAGTTTCATGCTATCCAGGCTGTGCCTTCAGCACCACACACCATCAATCTCTGTCCCCCTCGCCTGTTTATTTTCACCGTTCACCCGATCCACCAACGAGGCACGAATATCATCCAGCGTGGCCGTAATTAAGAAGGTCGCTAGGAATCTGTCGTGGAATGAGAGCCACCTGGAGCAGGACCTCGCTAACATGGAAGCTGTCAATCCACTGGAGAAACACATTCGTATTTCCTGGGGCTTCAACACAGAGCAACACGACTTCGAATACCAAGACCAGGAGGCCCAAAAGTCTTACACCTTTTTCGCTCTCCCATCTGCATCGACAGCCTGAAGCTGAACACCTCATCTGGTTTCTAATAAGCCTCTGGACAGCTGGACCAGTTTACCAGTAAGTGCTACAGTACAGTTACAAAAGCTTTTAAATGAAACCAACAGTTCTACTGACAACTACTAATAAGGACCAGGTCATATGACCAAAAAAAGCATGCAGAATCATGTTCAACTTATGCTGGAATTATCCTGGAAACTTCGACTTAAAATTTACACTTGGCGCTGCCCCATCACCATGGTTCAGGGCGATAAACACAAACACAAAGCAGGTTTTGTACTGTTCCCCATTTCACTCAGAGTGGCCTGCTTTCCTTTAGAGAACGCAGGCAGCTTACGGGATCCGATGACAGGTTAACCATTCCGCCTTTTGCTAAACGGAGGATGGAAAACGCGGTAAAGGTTCCTGCAGGGCAGACTCACTCGAATTGGCCACAAAGATAAATGTTGTTGTTCGTCACTGCACTGCTCCGTAAAGCCCCTTTTCTTGGCTCGGGTTAACGTGTCCCTCACCGCAGCATAAACACCAGCCGGACAGGGCTGGATAGTATGCACTCTGGCAAAGCTACGGGATAAACTTGGACATGTATGGCTGCAGAGCATGGAGCTCATTAACATTCATCGACGAACATAGACCCTGACATCAGAACTCTGAATAACAAGATCACAATTAAACGTGTTACGCGTCCATCAAACATGTTACGCTCCAATCAAACTATAAACTTAAAGGCTTACTGCATGTTTTCTTAAATTTTTACGTACTGGGAATAAGTAACACAAAGTATAAAATAGCTTTTTAACACATTTTCTTTGCATGTGACCTGACAAAACCCCTAATGTCGTAAAGGTTACATGTGCTGCGACAGACATGTACACATCACAAGAAGCACCTGAATTTCCATGACGAACAACCTGTCCCCATAATCTCACACCTGGAGCTGATGTCACACTTACTCAGCTGGGTGTACCGCAAGAGTGGAACACAGACTATTTACAAGCACATAAAGACCTCACACTCCCAATAATCTTAAAAACAAAAAGTGAAACTGAAAACACACAGACCGTTTTGCATGCTGACGTGAAAAATATCAATTAACCACCAGGCATCTGCATAAATTTACGGTGGAATATTCACAAGTCTACCTATGTTCCCAAAATATAAATCGAAAGTTCAAATGGATGTGTGTCTAGTCAGGCATAAGCTTCCTTCTATAAAATAAAATAAGTTTGATTGGACTGTAACCAAATATTCAGGTGAGAAAAAGTTTGGAGTACCTCAAACAAAAAAAAAAATCAATAAATGTTAATATACACAGTCATCTACCACAACTGCTTTTCCAATGAAGAGCAGGCCTGAAGCAGAAAACACTCTACATAACGTCGATCCATTGTACGACCAACACTCTCACACGCTAAGGGCAATTTAGACCCATCACCTGAACTGTTTGTCTTTGGACTGTGGGGAAAACCGGAGTAGCCAAAGAAAACCCACATAGTCAAAGGGCAGAGGTGCAAACTCCAAACACAGGTACACCAATTCCATGTATGCCCACCAGATGGCAGCAAAAGACTCACCAACTGCAATGAACTTTAATGGGCACAGTCTGCATGAGTGCTCAAACCCCCTCGCTGATTACATGAATATAACGGCCCATCTGTCACGGCCGCAGGACCCAAACAGCAACACTAGGCTGCAGCCCCAGGTGTCACCAATCATGACCATTTATTTTACCTATCGGCTAACAGCCACTCGTGTAATCAGTCCAAGTCACACCGATTAGATGATTTGATTTTCCACACTGTTCAGGTAAGTGGACAGACTTCTCTCTAATCATCTGGAAAGCAAACTGGATCTTTATACAGGTTACTTCATCCCTGTGAGGTCAGATGTGTCACGTTTTAGCAGATTCACATAAAACAGACATCAGCTGCATTCCATATAACTTATTTTCAACATCCTTGCCACTGAAAAGTGCTTGTGGGTAAAAGATCATTACACATTTTCTGTGATCTTCACTCATTAACTGCCCCCACATCCATCACTAGTAATGGATCAATTAGCTGAACTGTCAGCCTATCTAACTTACATATATCCTCAAACCCAGATGCCTGGAAGTGTGAATCACACTCTGCAACCCAGACATAAGATGACAAACATATTACCAATAGCAAAAATCAAACTGGTTACACCCCCCCAGCGTCACTGACGTATGGAGAATTTCCATTATTGCCCCCATCTTTATATTCAGTTCAAAAGAACATTTATAGCCGTATGTTATAATGAAGGTTTTTTAACCTTTTAATTGAAAGAAAACTGCTTCCATCAAGTCCCTTTTATACACTATTTGGACAAAAGTACTGGGACACCTGGCCATTACACCTACAGGAACTTCCATGACATCACATTCTAAATCCATAGGCATCAATATGGAGCTGGTCCCCCCTTTGCAGCTATAACAGCTGCCACTCTTCTGGGAAGGATTTCCACAAGGGGCGTCTGTGGGAATTTTTATCCATTCGTCCAGAAGAGCATTTGTGAGGTCAGGCACTGATCTTGGACGTAAAGGCCTGGCTCACAACCTCTATTCTAGTTCATCTCAAAGGCGTCTGATGGGGTTGGGGTCAGGGCTCTGGGTGGCCAGTCAAGCTCATCCATGCTAGATTTACCCAACCATCTCTTTATGAACCTTGCTATGTGCACTGGGGCACAGCGATGTTGTAAATGAAAAGGACCTCCCCCAAACTGTTCCCACATCGTTGGAAACATAGAATTGCCCAAAATGTCTTGTTATGCTAAAGCACTAGGAGTTCCCTTCACTGGAACTATGGGGTCTAGCCAAACCCCTGAAAAACAACCCCATATCATTATTCCTCCACCACCAAACTCTACTGCTGGCACTATACAGCAGAGGTGGAAATTTCTTGTCCAGAAAGTAAAAATCCAGTGTAAAAATCTTACTCCGTTACTTTAAGTGGACTTTCACTTCGTGAATGAGCTTCTGTTGGTCCTAAATGCTACCACTTTACAATAATACTACTTACAGTTGACTGTGGTATATCTAGCAGGGAAGAAAGTTTGTGAACCGACTTATTACATTCTATGACAGTATCACGATTGAGTTGAGCTCTTCAGAATGACCCGTTCTTTCACAAGTGTTTGTAAACCTAACTGCATGGCTAGATTCTTGATTTTGTATTCGTGTGGTAATGGGTCTGAACGAAAGGTCTGAATTCAGTAATTAAGAGGTGTCTCCCACTACTTTTGTCCATACAGTGTATGTTACCTTGTGTGACTGTTCTAAATGCCACTTATTTTGCCCTTATTTAAGCATAACACAAATGTCCCCAGTCAATTTGTTTTGATGTGAACCTCAGTGATATATTTTTGATGTTTTTTTTGCATTACAGTCTATAAAACATGATAAAACATCATCACATTTTCGAAATGCTTACGAGGGGAACTTAATATACGCTCTTATCCAAAAGCATTACATGTAAATCACACTGCCACAGGGATCAGAGACCTTAACAAGGAAGGATTAGATCGGGCTGTTGTGTCACTGGCGCCTAGCTAATTTATGTATCACCTTTCCAAGGTTTCTGTGGTTAACGTTAAAGTTTGAAATTCAATCCAGGTTGGCGTCAGTTCCGCCCAGTAAAGCAGCTTAATATGAATGCCAGTTTAACTTTATATAAGCAGTAAGTCTTAAACTTAATGCAGCCATTGGGTTTAATTCACAGATTGGGGTTACTGGACCTGCTTACCCACATTAATACCGGTGAGTTTCACCCACAAAAGCAGCTGGTCAAGCACATGACAAGGCAGCCAATGGTTAATTGTAACATTTTAAGAGGAATCCGACATCGATTGCACCCAGAACGGGAGCAGTGCTTTGGCAGCCACTCGCATAACTCAAAAAAATGTCATGTTATTTGACAATGGCTCAGGGATCACTGATCATTCTGTCAAAAAGGCCACCCTAGCTCGTGATGGATAGCTATGGATGATACAAAAGGATATTGGTATATTTTTGCACCTTGAAGTCAAAACGTCTTACTGCTCTTACATGGGACCTGTGTGATTTTAGCTCAGGGGTCGACTAAATCCGCAAAGGGCCGGTGTGTATGCAGGGTTTTTGGGATAACCTGTAGGTCAGCTGTTCAAACCCAGATGCGAAAACTCTTCAGCCAATCAGTCCCCTAATTAATAATCTAATTAGGGAGTCGCAGCAAAAACCCACAAACGCAACAGCCCTTTGCGGATCAGATTGCCCACCCCCGTTTTAGCCGCTTTAATTTGCGGGGTGCCGATCCAAAGCAGACAGGAGGGAAATAGGTAGCCTTCTCAGATAAAACCCAGCTCTACAGACTCCTAAAAAGGAAAAAAAAGCAAGAGACACAAACACAGGATCCAAGAGTGAATAACAGGATCAAATTCAGGGAGCGAGTTGGCTGCATTGCCCCTTAACCAGAGCTTTAGTGAAACACACAGCTTATGAAGTGAATAAATAGAGCAAAAACGTCTGCTTAAAATCTAAAGACAGCGCTGAATTGTGGTAAATGCAGGATCCACTCTAGCGTCATCCTGAGAATACTGGAATGAAGTTTTGCGACACGGAACATCTCTACCAGACAGGGAAAGATCACTGCCACACATGAATCTACCCTGATCCACAGGGGTGCCACCTGAACCTTGAGCCAGCTATTCAAAAAAAATAAGACAAAATTAAAGGGGAGGGGGCCAGAGTGTCAAGTAAGCCCAGATAGCTGTGGATCTCCTCACGAGGTGTACCGTAAATATGCTCTTAAACCATCTCCATAACCTCACAGTTCAGATGTATCGGAGCATCATGCAAGGTTTCCAGGCTTCATTGAGTCACTGACCCTCTGGGTTACACATAAGGATGGCAGCAAGTCTGGGGCTTCGGCCTAGACCAGGATCTCCCACATCCAGTCCCAGGGAGCCAGAGCCGATGTCCCTAAAACCTCTTAATCAGCTAATTATCACGTTGTTTAGTAGGTGTGTCTGAGGACGGATATCTGACAGCCTGTTGCAGACTGACCCTCCAGGAGTGGAATACACACAATCACTGACACTCCCAAAGCTACACAGTTCCTATACCTGGGGTAGGGTTGCCCCCCCAGCGTAACCCCAAAAGTCACAAACACCCAGTTAAACATACCAAACATTTTTATTGGCATTATCTCCCCCCCCCCTTACAGGTGACAAAGAAGTGAAGGAATGACAATGATAGAGCAGAACTGGACGAAGGACCAAACGGGGCCCCCAGCGGCCCCCACTGGCCACCACCACCCCACACCATCCAGGAAGCCTGCTGTGTTACTTGGTGGTTTTATAAAATGGTCCTGAATACACCATCATGCGACACAGTTATGGAACTGGAAGAGACAGTCTTACAGGCTGGAGTGAGAGTGGTAGTCCCCTCGGTAAAAGGCAATCCAAACCGCAGCACTTACTAAGTAAGCAACACAGTTTATTTTACATTAATGCAGAGAACACTTACCCCACAGTTAAAGGTTCAGAACATAATCAAAGCAGTGATGTTATACCTTTTTGATCCATTTTCCTATACATTCGGGTTTTGAAAAAATCTGGTCACCACCGCTTATTGGTCAGAATGGGCTCACTTTCCTGCTTGCATAGCACCACCTGGTGTTCAAAGCACGCAACTACAATGCCAGACTATCTGTGGAGTCAAAATAATGACAGGTTCAAAAGGTAGCAGTTTTGGACTGATGGGGAAAAAAAATCCTTATAGAAATACCATATTATTTGGAATAAAATAAAATTTAAAAAACACACACACACACACACACACACACACACACACACACACGAGAACAGCTTTCAGCCTTGTGTTTTTGGGGGGCAAGTCCCCTGGGTGTGAAGATGACATCAGTCACTGTTCAATAGTCCGATCCGTCGGAGAAGCTCCTCTAAAGCTGAACTAAGGCCTGCGATCCTGTGGAGCCTCCTTCATGTAAACCCCGGCACATTTAAACATCAGCATGACTATTTCCCCCAAACAGCCACGTGCCTTATTTTCCAGAAACAGAATGAAGGAAAGGGTGATATGAAGGGTACCATCGATGACGAGACCGCGGACACGGAGGGGACCTGGAGACCTGGGCACACACAGAGGATCCCATTTCACAGCCCCGTTTTGCAGATAAGGTGATTCTGTCCACGTGAAGATGCACACGGCCTTCCGGAGAATCGCGTCACATTGATGACATCTCTAAACGACGCCATGAGGGAGGGAGGGGAAATCATAGGACACAAAATTCTTTTAAAATGTGCTCATTAATAAAACAAAAAGACAGAAACTAGCAGATATAAAGTCAATATAAAAAATACGTTTAGACAGTAAAGACCCCAGAAAGGTATTGAAATAGAGCTCAGAAAAAAAAAGACTAAATAAAAAAGCAGCGACTATGCGGAGAGGCGACCCACTGAGAAATCTCACAGAAAGAGGAAGAGCTCACGGCTGGCTAACCCTTAGTACTCAGAGCCACCAGAATGGAACGTGTCAATAGGACCAGGTCTCTTGAAAAATCCAGTTTTATCATATTATATATATATGTAGCCCAGTGAGAGGTCAAACATGTTCTGTGGAATAAGAGACTTGTGTAGGGAGAGCTGAATGGACCCATGTGTCCTAGATGATACCCACCCCTGGGAAGCCCAGGTCCCAGAGGACAGCACAGCAGTCCCACACTTAAAACTGCAGTCTTTACGGTGTGCCTTTGCCTTTAAACAGGACAGGAAGTAACCACCCCCCCCCCCAGTACTCATCAATGTGATGAGCTTTCAAGTCCAAACCAAAGTGAAGGGGGGGGGGGTGTCTTCAAAGTTTTGCAAGAAAAAAAAAAATAGCAGGTTTACTTTGAAAGCAGAGGGGGAGAACTGCACAGACTAGAGTGAAAAACACCTGCATGGGTCCTTCCTGGAGGTAGCCTTGCAGAGACAGCCTGGTGAGGCGTCCGCAGAGGTGCCTGCGATGTACCGTACAGCAGCACCTTGACCGGCCGACGGGCAAAGGTACGGCTATGTGGTGGCCGACACTTGGGCCTCGCCATCCTCCGAAGTACCTGGCAGAGGATAGGCCTTGTCAGAACATCTCACAGACATGTACCTGTAGCTGAAAAATGTCCCCACAAGGTAAAAAGTATCGGGTTCTTATTGGTCCCCACAATGAGGTAAATACAAACACACATACACACACGTGATCCAGTAGAGCAGGCGAGTTTCCTTAATGGATGTACTGATTCGCAGTGAGCGGTCAACCAGAATTAATAAAGCTAGTGCCTTCATAAACATCACGGAGGACAGTCACCGCTCACCACCAGCAGAGGAGATACAGATATCAGGATGAATGAACACCTGCCTTGAGCACCATTACGCAACAGTAGGAAAAAAGGAGCATATTACCGGCAGAAGGTGTGGTGCCGGAGGAGGGGACAATCAGCACGTCGTCCTCCTCACTGTCCTCTTCGTTGGACTGGGGCACCTGGGGCTCGGCGACCTCAGGGCGCGACTCGCTCTCCTGCTCCGCCCTGCTGCGCAGTGCCAGGATGCGGTGGTGCAGGGCGGCTGCCAGCTGCCCGGTGTCCTTCGAGCTCGCCTGTGATCGCGATGAAGAGACATGAAGACAGAAGGCAGCTACTGACACACGCGGCATCACCAGCAAGGGGAGCAGGAAGCCGCACGCGGCCAGCAGGGGGTGTACCGATATGAGGAAGACTTTGACTCCCTGGTCCTCGGTGTCCATGGCAGTGACGCGGATGCTCTTCTCACTTGCTTTGTCTACCTGCATCTGGGGCCACAACTTGGTGTTGAGGATCAGCCGCAGGCTCCCTTGTGTTCGCATCACTGTGGGTGGGTTAGGTGCTGTTAGGACCGCCCCCTTCCTCTGACCACACCCACCAGGCCACACCCCCAAAATGAAAACATTCTCTGGAGGAAGACAACCACACTATAAAAACCCCATACCCAGTCGCGACTGCAGTGTCCCATCATCGGCGGACGCCATGTCATTCAGCCTCAGCAGGCCACGCCCCCTCTCCACCCAGGACTGGGAAGTCTTGTCAAACACAAACAGCTTGCACTGTATCTGTGGGAAACATGGCATTAGCTCGTGGCATTCCTCACATCTATCACACACCCAGTTCTCAAGATTTCCCCAGCCCCCAGGCCTACCTGCAGCACGTTGCTCTCTGCCTCCTCCCCAGTGATGACTTCTACCTTCTCCAGAAGGCACCTCTTGGCAGTAGCCTTGGTGTAGGCTGCCGCCGAGGCCTCCAGGCTACTCGCGGAACCCCCACCTGCCACAAAACACAGCTCAGCACGTAGGCTAAGCTTCCGACACCAGACGTTCACCGCCACGCTGCAGGAGGACACTCCACTCACCGTTTTCGGAAGCGGTCTCCTGCGTAGAGGGTTCAGACACGGAGGGGATCTCTTTGGCATCCTCTGCTGCCACATCGCTGCCTTTAGGGAGACTCTGAAAAGATGGATTGAGAACATTTCACACAGAACATTTGACACAGTCCAGCCTATGCTTTTCGGGGTTTAATACACACAGGCCTTACCAAGACTCGTTCAGACATATTCTGCCCAAACACAAACTTGGCCCCACCATCGCAATCAGCCACAGCGTCCTGGGAGCTACAGAAAAAAAAAACAAAAAAAAAAAACAGAAAAAGTCAGAGAAGCAGCCACTATGGGGCAGCATGTAGACCACCTCACAGGCCCTGGAGTTACCTGGGGGTGTTGATATACTGCAGAAAGTAATTAGTCGCCCCAGACTGAGAGTCTGACGCTGAAGAAGGCTGCCTGGGGTCGTCGAGTGCTGGGGGCTGGCTGGTCCCGTCGACCTGAATACATAGGCACGTCAGCGGCAGAGAAAAACAGGAAAGATGTGGCACTGGGTCCATCTCCATGGCAACATAGGCACGCTCACCTTGACTCTCTCTTTAAGGTTTTGCCCAAACACGAAGGAGGACTCTATGGATGGCTTGTCCCCTCGATCCTCCAGTGCAGCGGTGCCCTGGCCAGCAGAGCGGACAAGAGTAAGGCGGGGGACATGCCGCGGTCTTTAAAGAAGCACCCCCCAACCGGTATCCAACACTCGTATGCTCAGGGACTCGCATCCTGGGTACAGAATACCCACAGTACCGTCACATGCCACACTGCCCTCTGCCCCCCCTCACCGGAGGCTTGGTCGTCTCCACAGCAGTGCTCTCCGTGTCCCCAGCGTCGTTACAGGGAGCCCATCCATCTGCTTTTGCGTCTGAGGAATCGCTAAGACCATTGGTCCCGCTGCTGGAATCTGTGCCTGTCACACACAAAAAAGCACGCTGAGCGGGAGGGTGTAGGCCAAGGGGCAGAGCCTGGGCCCCCCCCGAATGCAGAGGAGGGGGCTCACCACATGCCGTGAAGCTCTTGGGCGGGGGCGGCTGGAGTAGGGCGGGCCGGAGCACACTGCGGGGGGGTGCCTTGGGCTTCTGGCTGGGGACACCTGCAAGACAACCTGCTGATGGACTGAACCAGAGAGCACAGCCCCGCCCACCCCCCCCTCCACACAGCACCCCCTCCCACCAGCACTCGGAGCCTGGCCGTGAATCAGCGTCGGCGGCTTCAACCGGAAACCAGCTGTCTTCTCCTCTGCAAACAAACAGGAGTCAAAAAGTAACTTCAAACTACCCCCCCCCCTCCCAGAACAGCAAGACTGGTCCGAGATGAGCCTCACCGGGTTCAGAGTCCGAGTTCCCGGTGGGCGACTGACAGAAGCTGGACGGCATGAAGACGTTGTTCTTGGAGACTGCAGATTGGCAAAGGAGAGCGGCCGAGTGAGAGGGGCAGACACGGCGAGAGCAAAAGAACAGGAGGCCTGCAAAGGGGGGGGGGTACCTGAATGGGAGGGGGGGAACTGGGTTAAGGACGACGTCCTCTCCCTCTTCACTGGGGGGCAGTAGCCAGAGTCTTCTTTGTCAGAGTCTGGAAGTATAGAGAGGGTCATGCCAGCTCTGGGACCGTGCCGCATGGATCCGTCTCTCCAGCCTAAGGCCTTCTCACCTTCACCATCCTCTGCGCTCGAGCCATCCGCAGATCTCTGCGAATAGCAACAGGACAGAGGTTCAGAGAAGGGCAGCTGGACGCCATGGTGCCCCCCAACCCCTGGACTGCTCCAGCCTTACCTTCTGCGCTTTGTCTTTCTGGAACACGAACACGGGTGGGGCGAGAGCCGGTTTCTCTGAAAAGCAAGAGACGCAGTGAGGGGCCTTGTCTGAGCGGCAGCCAGGCCGCCACGGTGACAGACACATGTGCCTGATGGTCGCTCATCGACTCCTCCCTGAAAGGTGCTCCGTGACATTGGGTTAACTTAAGCTAGAAGTCATAACTGTCCAATAGCAATGCTCCTTACCTAAACTCTTATTGGACGATCATGGCTTCTAGCTTAAGTTAACCCAGCTAACTCAGAAATCCTGTTTCGAGGAACACCCCCCTGACTAGACAGCAAATCCACCCAAACAGACCATTCTGTGCTCAGCAGCCAGAGAAACAAAAGCTCAATGAGAGAGGTGACGAAGTATGGATATGGGAGTCTTTAGTGTCACAGTATAAGGCCCCTAGGGGCTTGCAGACTATTCCAGCACCTGCTTGATTCCCGCATCATGCTCCTGCTGCTTAGTGAACACCATACACGCAGGCAGCCTGAAGGGGGCGCTGACAGCTCCAACAACAATGACGACAACCATAGCTCACTGCAACCAGGCCACCCGCAGCTATAGGGGAGCCCATTTCACACCAAAGGCCTCGGGGGAGTGTCAGAGTCACTAATCCACATTCTCCATTCATAACACCAGCTGATGCAAGCAACAAGCACTGAGACCCACCCAGTCACCCTCAGCCTACTGCCAAACCTCATCACAGCCACAGCATAAACATTGTTATATTAGAGAATGGCCTGGAGCCAGATAGAGGGTCTCACTAACACCTAGAACAAAATATATGACAAGCACGAAAATGGCACAGGGTAAATAACTGGTTTCCAGCGCCGACCCCCTAGTGTACAAAGGGACAGCGTGAGATGCATGGGCAAAGACCACCAACCTGCGGACACCTCTGACCGCAAAGCCGTCCCTCTGTTCGCATCACGCAGGTAACGTCTATAAAAACACCAGGTCTGATGGCGCACCTGGCTATCCCCATTCAACGGCAACGTTCATTCGGGCGGGCTCTGTCTGTGAGCGCAGATGGATGCCGGTGGAAGAGGAGTCAGCTATCTGTCCCTCAAGCCGCAAGCTGCCACACTGAACGGCACAGACACGGTTCAGGCCCCCTCAGGCATGCAGCGCTGAGGTGTTACAGCGTTTCTATGCCGAGGCAGTGCGCCTGTATTACCGGCGTCCCCCGCCGTCACTCTGTGAGACTTGTGCTTAGAAACCGTGGGTAGCTCCAGAACCAGGCCCGCTCCCTGAAAGTACACGCGGACAAATTCCACTGAAAGTCCACCGGCCTCCCCCTGTCCACTTACTGCCTGCGACCCTGCGGGTCGGGTCGGGTCAGGTCGGCCCGGCCTCCCGCCTTCTCCTCCGGAGAGATTAAAAAGGCCGGGGACCTGGTGGTGTCAGCCAGCCGGCCAGCGTTACGCTCCCGCAGCTGACGGCCAGCCTGCCTCGCGGCCCACTGCGGCCACGTCTCCTAATGGTTTTCCATAGCCACAGATTGCCGTTGGGCCGTCCCACACGCCACCACTCGGCTTTGTTTTCTTCCACAGACCCACCGCCCCTTACCTTCGTTCGCCAGGTCCGCCATTTTACTTCCTTGCTGACACCCAGAAGCCCCTGCGCGGCCGCTGCGCGTTATCTCTGGCTCTGCCTGGTGTTCTGTTCGCGCGCCTGGGCGTGCAGCGAGCTAACTGCGTGTGCAGGGTTCGCGGCAGGGTTGTCTGCGCATGCTCAGACATGTCGTTGCACGCTTTACTGGTACTGTTATTGCGTACACGACTCTAACCAACCAGTCATTCATTCAGATAAATAAATTAGTAAAACAAAATAGTAAATGAATGTACAATAAATTATTATTACACATTTATTTGACATTTTGAAATATAATTTTACAATACAATTTAATTTTATTCAATTTAATATGTCCAAATAGCAATATTTTCACCCTATACTGTATTTTTTCACATGTAATACTTGATTAAATCAAAATTGCAAAAGTACAACAATTCCAAAATCTTAATAGATATTTCATATTAATCCTTACAAATATTTTTGTAGAGAGGTTAGAAAATTCCGGGATTGCTTTTTTGTTAAAATGACATGTCAACACGGGCACCAAGTTATCGAATTTCAGAAGCATAACACACACACATATAATATTTTTATCTTTTTTATTTTTAAAATATATATAAATAATATAGTCAAAGTTAAAATACAGAGTACATAATAACTGAATACAGTATATTTAACAGCATAATAATTTTAATAGATCATGTTTCTGTCATTAGAGTCTTTCTCAAAATTTATTTTTGAACATATCACACGACCCCACAGTTTGGGGGGTCACCAAATAATTGGGAGCAAAATAATATCCTGAATATGGTATAAAAAAGGTTTTTCTTCAACACTCCCACCCCTCACTGGGCTCTACAATGTATTAATCCATTAGTAAATTATGCGGGATACCATACCCCTCAACACTGACATTTATCAATTAATGGATTTGTCAATTAATGGAACAGCAGTTATGGTTAGATCCATAAATATTTGGACAGTGACACGGTTTTCATAATTTTGGTTCTGTATGTCACCACAGTGGATTTGGCATGAAACACTGAGATGCAGTTGAAGTGCAGATGTTATGAACAATCCCCTCATTTCAGGGGCTCAAATGTAACTGCACAACATAATATAAGTGAAAATAAAATTCATCATTTTTAATTACTTTGTGGTGACCATGTACATCACCAGATACTGGGTTTTCTCCTTTATAATGCTTTACCAGGCCTTTACTGTAGCAGCTTTCAGTTGTTGTTTGTTTGTGGGTCTATCTGCCTGAAGTTTAGTCTTCAGCAAGTGAAATGTGAGCTTGATTGGGTTGAGATCAGGTGACTGACTAGGCCATTGGAGAATATTCCATTTCTTTGCATTAATAAAGTCCTGGGTTGCTTTCACTGTATGTTTTGGGTTATTGTCCATCTGTTTTGTGAAGCGCCGTCCAATCAACTTGGCTGAATTTGGCTGGATTTGAGCAGACAGTATGTCTCTGTACAACTCAGAATTCATCCGGCTGCTTCTATCCTCTGTCACATCATCAATAAACACAAGTCAGAATCAGAATCAGAATGAGAATCGGGTTTATTGCCAAGTACGTTCACACATACAAGGAATTTGCTTTGGTGGTTGGTGCCAGAGAT
>JAABNX020000049.1:14290218-14301670 GCA_015163995.2 Mormyrus lacerda
CTGTAGTCTGCTCTTGTCCTTAGCAGTAGCAGCAGGGTACCAGACGGTGATGGAGGTGGTGAGAATGGACTCAATGACGGCAGTGTAGAAGTGCACCATCATAGTCTTAGGCAGACCCAGTGACCCAGTGACCCAGCCTTGCATGCTCAAGCCATCAAACCGCCTCCATCATGTCTTACAGATGACATAGTAAGGCTACCATAGCTGTTCCATGCCTTCTCTATACCTTTTTCTTGCAGTCTTTCTGGTAGAGGTTGATCTATATAGTTTCATCTGTCCAAAGAATGCTATTCTAGAACTTTGCTAGCATTTCTAGATGTTTTTTTTTTTTTAGCAAAGTCCAATCTGGCCTTTCTATTCTTGAGGCTTGTCAGTGGTTTGCGGTGGTGAGCCCTCTGTATTTGTTTTCATGAAGTCTTCTCTGTACGGTAGACTTGGATATGCTTACCTCCTGGAGAGTGTTCTTCACTTGGCTGGATGTCGTGAAGGGCTTTTCTTTCACCATGGAAATGATCCTGTGATTATCCACCACTGTTGTCTTCCACTAGATGGGGTGGCAGCGCAAGACAGATGAAAGGCTCAGCTCACATGCTGTGTGACATTTATAACTTTGTTTCACAAGCTTGTTACCTGGGAACTCATAAATCTAGTTTGAATCATTTTTGGCAAATACCTCCCAGAAACATCTAAATGTAACGTTCTCGATAATTAATTATAGAAAAAGAAACTATCAGGCCTTGCCAAACATCCTGTTTTTCAAAAATCTGATGCTGGGAAGAAAATGGTGTCTGAAATATCAGAGGTGACAGAATCCAGACGGGAAGTAACAGGACCATAACTGTTAAATGGAAACAGAATGGAATATCATACGGGCAAATGCTCGATCGACAGCCTTAAATAAAGCCTCACAAGGTCAAAACGGTTCTGAGAAATATGTATACAACACTGAATTTCATCACCTTCTCACAACATGAGACCCACACCTCATATTCTACTCGCATTCATCATATTCTATTCACATTCATCAGCTCTGTCAGAACTAACAGGATGACTGACCCATCAAAAGGCATGAACAAATCAACAGAGGCACCTTGCATGTGGTAACACCTGTGTGTCTGAACACCCTGTTGTTAAATGGTCATATCCTTTGTTGGTTTATGGCCACTGTCACATAAGCTAAGGACCGCAATATATGTCTTGGGTGGTTTTAAATTAGCTTTTGTTAAAATACAGGTTTTTGCTGCGATGTCACACGTTTGGCGGTGCTGTGAGGTCGGTGAGAGGTTGGACACCTCCCGCTTCTCGAATGCTTCTCTGTCCGTGAGAGCCCGATTCCCAGAGGCAGTCTCGGCTCCTCCTAGAGCTGTGGGCTGTCTCATGTCCCAGAGAGAAATGCCATTGTTCAGGCCATGTCAAGACTCCTCTGGTGAAAAAGAAGAATACTGCAGAAACAGAATGGAGAAAAGCAAATAAACAATAAGAATTTTCTCAGTCCTAAGCACTCTCGTTTCCCTTCCAGTTCTCCCCATCTCCCAGCTATTAAATGACACAGAGCCCCTCCCAGACCCAAAAAAAGGAGAGCAAGGATATCCTGGATGCACCTTTGTCCCAGCAGTATATTGTACTGAGGTGCGGCTCCACGCCAGCTTCCCAAAATGTAGGGCCATGCCTTGTTGTGGGTCATGGGGTGAATTGCTATTTTTGACTTTCAGTAACTAGCAGGTCTATGGGGGGAGTACGGGTTCAAAATCTACTCTCTCTTAATGATTTTTACCAACCAGGGGAGACCCCCCTCAGTAGATTATGCTCAGGAACACGTTTTTTGGGGGGGGGGGTGCATTCAGGTGTTCTAGAGTGGCATGAAGATCAGTCACGACACCTAAAAGATCCATCCGCAACCCCCATGAGAGATAACAACTTCTAACATTTATCAAAATCACCTTTGAGGATCTTAACCCCCCCCCCCCCCATTGTACCTCGAATTTATATAAGATGTCATGTGGTTTATAAGATGTTCCCTGAGAACCTGAGAAGGCTTTTCTGAGTTTGAAATTCCCTGGAGTGTTCATTGCAGGCATGTCATAGCAGAACCTTCTGAGAGGAAGCCAAGCGGTATGAGGGTCACTTCTCTAGCTCTCCGGCAGACACAAGATTAATGAGGCAGCTATGGTGTCAACCTCGGTAAAGAGACAGTAACAAATCATCTTTTTTTCAAAACTGAAAGTGAATCTTTATCTTGTGTATGACTACCAAAAACACTCCCTGTTCCTCCCCTCTGTAGGGAATGGGGAGAAAGTGTTCCAATTGCTCTCTTTACCATGAAAGCATGCACCTCCCCAGTGAAGAGGGGCAACTCCCACACTTAACTAAAAAAACTGAAAATAGACTAAATTTCTTATGTCGATTCACCCAGTTATTCAGCAACAGCAAGAGAGGGAAGATTTGATTCGGATCCCAACGTTAAATGACCACGTGCATGTATACATAGCTATATTTTGGTAAATACAACTAGCTTCATCATTATCACAGATGTGTGGTAAATATGTGTTTTGGGACTCGGGGCGGGGGGGGTACTATTGTCTCGCACCTGCAGGGTTGTGGGTTTGAAATGGGGGCGGAGTCTGCATATTACGTAGTTCTTGTGAAGCTGCCAAACAATACCATCTGCTTTTCCCTTGGTTGGTCTTCCCACTGGAGGGGGGCGTGGCAACAATTGAGTGCTCATAAGCCCAGGGCGCTCTGCTAAGGGCAGACCAGCGAGAGGCAGCAGAGAAGGTGCAGCAACACCCCCAGCTTCAGACTCCAGTAAGTAGCTCAGGGATGGGTGCCCCGGTCTTTATAGGGCGCCCCTCTCCTCCAAGTGACCCCCCTCCCCCAAGTGCGTGTAGAGCAGAGCAGCTTGCAAATCTGCAGTCAGCATTCAATGGGACACCACCCGCTTGCTGAAAGTGCACATGCTGGAGGCCGGGGGGGGGGGGGGGTACCAATGGTTAAACTGCCCGTTTCTCTCCGTAGCTGACCACGACGCCCCACCAGCCGACCAAGAGATGCGCTTCAGTACCCTCTTCTTCATCCTTTTCCTGGCCTTCCTCTGCCTCACGCTCGCCCAAGGTAAGACCCTCTCAAGTCCTCCGTGATCGACCCAAAGGCTCGGTGGGAAGCGAGATAAGTGGGTGGGGTTAAATGCGACGTGCAAACACACAGATAATAAGCTAATACTCTAATAACAATTCTGAATACCTGAGTTAAAAGCTGCATTTACAATGGAGTGACACTACAGATAAGAGTGAGCCAAGGGTGTAGATTTGGGTACAACCGATAGGGACAAGACCGTACCAATACTGGGGGGGCACTGTGTGTGTTTAGGAGGCGGGGCTTCGGGCTGTTTCGGTCCTTATCAACGCAGAAATCAAATTCACACCCTAAATGTGTGGATGCTGGGTGGAGGACATGTGACAAAGAGGGGATCACAACCTAAACCACAGGCAGTAAAACAGAGAGCCAGACGGGGGGGGTTATGAGAGCAGAGAGGCTGGGTCATAAGGAAGAGTCTAACTGTCAGGAAGGAGCTTAGCTTTTAAGGTATGGAGGTAGGGGCATGAATTTCTACAAATCCCAGGATGAAGGACAGGTCACATGACCAGACTTCACTGCTCCACAAATTTTCCTTCATCATTCACACCACCATAAACCAGTGTCTGGGCACGAGATGGTAAACTTGGCTCTGTTGTGGGATTTGGATGCAGGAGCCTACGAGGACTGTTGTCTGAGGTATGTGGCACAAGTTAAGAGACGTACCAAAAGGATGGTGGTGCAGTATAGGAAGCAGGAGGTGGACGGTGACTGCAACATCCCCGCCATCGTGTGAGTACCGCTGTTCCCGGGACCTGCGTGTCACACGGCCTCGCGGTGTAGCTGACTGTGGTGACCAGCTCGGGTTCCCGTGTCCGATAGGTTCACCATGAAAAGAGGCAAAGCCTTCTGTGCTGACCCAAAAGAGCAGTGGGTTAAGAGGCTCATGATCTTCGTGGACAAACAACAGGCTGGAAAGGTAGGGAGATGTGTGCAGAACCTTACGAGATGCAGGCATCCATCAGTATGTAAGTACATATATACTGGTCTGACAATTTTCCACCCCCCTCCCAGCGCTCAAACGGACCCAGGAAGAATTTCTAAGCCTGAGGAGAGACCCGCACAAACCCACACACACCCTGCCCAACAACGGCTACCGGCACCTAATCATCTCTCTTTGGCTGATCTCATTAAAAGCAACGGGATGCAGAAAGACCCCCCACTTTGACTGATCCCAGAACAGAAGATTCTACCACTCAGCTCAGCTAAGATGGCCATTCCAGCAGAGGGATTGGTATCACTGATAAATCTATTCACATGTACCACCTACACCACACATTTGATTAGTGTTCAGGGTACATTATACGCACCAGGTCCTTTGCCTACAGAAATCACTGTATTTTTATTCTTTGGGAAGCATATACATTTCCCCTGTGATTAAAACCAGCCTTTTTCCTTAAAAGATGTGAGCTGAGGTTCATTTTTGTGCTGCAGGATCTGTGAATGTGAAGGGAGAATGTATTTTATAATCTAAAGTAACTTTTCAGGTGGTAAACTGCTTGGGGGTAAAGGGGCTAGCAAGAGGATGAAGCACGGAGTCACAGCTACGTGGCTCCGAGTGCCTTTAACATTCAGCTCTCTGTGTCTGCGTATCACTATAAGTTCATATTCTTAACTTCCAATAGCTATTATTGTGGAGATATTATTATAGTGAATTAATAAAGTTACATTGTATTTTTTAATCACTCTGTGTGATGTGTGTTTTTTTAATGTCTGGGTTTGCTCTCCCAATATGTAAAAGCTCATAGTTACACTTGATGTATTTTGAGGTGAAATAGAAACTTTAACATAATTACAACATGAACGTACAATTATGGACACGATCAAAGAATTATCTGGCTTAGGAACTGAGAGAAAAATTCCTGCTAATCAGAAAACGATGAAAGATCGACGGACCAATAATTAACAGAGGCATGAGATGAAATGATCACCGGGGGGTAAATATCATGTTTGTGAAATGCAAGACACTTCACTGCTGCTCCAGATTATGACAGGTGCCTAATTTCCCACCAATACCACCAATTCAAACCATGTGACTTTTAAATCTTTGCCTAAAGAAACCACAGGCTGTCAGTCTTACACATGTAAACAGAATTTTGAACTGCATAAGTCTGTAAACATTCGCATTGGGCCAGCCTGACTGGCACAGACCAAGCGGGGGCGCTTCAGGAATTATCCGTCACGGTTCTTGACCCTGACTAACAAGCAAGAGGCGCGCTTTTGTTCCCCAGAGATGGTGGACGATTCCGGAAACTGATCTTAAGTATTCTTGGTGTCACATCTGAAGTATCGTGTTATGGGCGACGTGTTACCTCTGCGCCCTCTTTCGGGGTGCGGAATGAGGTCAGGGGCTGGGGATTGGGGTCCCTGCATCGCTGTTCCTCTCCCAGATCCCTGCAGTTGTGACATGGCAGGTCAGCAAACACCTCTTGAACCTTAATTCCCTCAGAAGTGTGGACTTTGTCAAAAAAAAACGTACGCAGACGGTCTGCACCTATGTTCTGGGTAATTCTCGGATGTTAATGTGCTCTAGGATCCGCAGCCGACTTGCTCGGCCTCCCCTCTTGCGGATGCATCACTTCCTGCAGTCTGTATAGCCTGAAGTCTCCTTACAGCACTTACATGGCTTCAGCTGTTAGTGTAATTGAGTGTGAACAGTGCCATAGTCATATTAATGTACCGTTCACTGTTCACTGAGTAGTAACCTGTTATTTCTTGTGTTTATTTCCATTTTCTTTATTCTTATTTCACACCAAACTTCCAATCAACTTCTGTTCTGATAAAGACTTTATCAGTGAAATATTGTCTTATCCTAATTTGTTAAGTTGCTGCATTTTAATTTCAGATCCATTGAATGCGGTGAGTAAGGAGGCAATGTTTTGGATTTCATTAAGCACAACTAACTGCTGAGTTCACAAGAAACTGCGAGAACTGGGCTGGCCTGCCAAAGGACAGCAGCAGCTCACTGTGACAGATAAGGGGACTTGAACCACAGCCGGCACTGGATGGGACTTTCTGACCACCATGTAACACAATATAGGCCGGAGGAAAGCGTGGCTTCTGTTTGGTAACGCTAGCCTGTGACCCCAACACGATATGGGTGTGAGAAAGACGAATCAGGCGCATTTAGGCAACGTGCTGAGGCACGAACACTTGACAGCTCTTAGATTACAAGGCTCAGGAGATGACAGCGCGCCCGTCTCTCCTTGGGAAAAGTGCTTGTTTGTGTTTGGGCCAACTGGCTCCAGGAGTTATTCAATTAACCCTCTCGTTTAATGGCGCCTTCACCTCTTGGTCCGTACACATCGATCAGCTGTAATGTTAACACCATCTGTCCATTTGTCTCGTGCTGCCACAAGCAGCTCTGACCCATCGAGGCACCGACTCCATAAGACCTCTGAAGGTGAGGCAGCAGATCCTTTATGTCCCGGAAGGACTGTTGTTAGCTCCAGTTCTGAGGCTCCTGTGCCCACTGTCGGCACTTTCAGCAGTGAACAGGGGTCAGCTTGGGAATTGTGATACCTTTCTATCATAGCCAGCATTAACTTTTTCAGCAATTTGTGCTACATTAGCTCTCCTGTAACATCAAACCAGATGGGCTTAGCCTCCACTCCCCACACATGAGCCTTGGGCACCCATGACCCCATCACCGGTTCACCGGTTGGCCTTCCTTGGATCACTTTTGGTAGGTACTGACCACCAGATACTAGAAACACTCCAGGAAACATGTTGTTTTGGAGATGCTCTGACCCTCTCGTCTAGCCATCACAATTTGGTCCTTGTCAAAGTCACTCAGATCCTTACATTTGCCCACTTTTCCTGCTTTCAAGATGTTTCAAGAACTTGAAGAACTGACTGTTCACTTGGCTAATAAATAATGGTACCTTTGACAGGTGCCGTTGCAGCGAAATAATCGATGCTACTCACGTCACCTGTCAGTGCTTTTAATGTTATAGCTGATTGTGTATAACTATTGGGTGTACCCTAAATTACAGGTAATTAGCAGGTAGTCAAATCTGTTACAAGAAGGCATTGAAATAGCGTCAAGCGTAAGCTCCAGTGCCCAGGGACAGCGGCAGACTTTGTTCCAGCCTCCGTCTTTGTGACTGTCTGTCCATCTGTGAGCGGTGTCTGTGCCCAGTGGGGACACCCACCTGTCTCTACTCGATAGGGACCACGATAGGAGTTATTACACATCAGGACAGGCTGCCAGTAATCCCAACAAGTAAGCAGCTCTGGGGGTTGATGGGCAGTTACCGCTGGGCCTCTCCATCCTCCTCGCTACTACCCTGACACCTCAGACGTGCTCGCGGGCTCCAAATGACTCTTATTACTGTGAAGGTAACAAATTGCTAAGAAAAACAGAAACAAGAGACTGTTGAAAGTGCTGCCTTTGAAAAGGGGAGCAATTTGGAGGAAAAGCAGCCCCAGGGCTCCCCTTTACGCTCTGCCTGGACCTGTGCTGCTGCTGTACAGCCCCTTGAAGTGTTTATTTAAAATAACAGATTGCATTCAGTAAGTGACAATGGACGCATGTGTAATACATATATACTATATAAACTTATATTGTATATAAAGATATGTATCACTGATTCTTAAAGAGAGGAATAAAACCAATATTACAATAAAAAATAATAATCGTCACTGTACAAAGCAACGACCGGGGGTTGCACAACTTTTGCACAACCTACCAGTTACGGCCTGTTTTTGTTTTTCAATTTGTGTATAAACACAGATACTAACAAAGACCGGGAAAACGGGGCACAGACGAAACTAATAAACTCAAAAGAACTAAAACAGGGAAACAGAAACACTGGGGAATTACAGACAGGTAAAAACACAAGCAGGGGCACAAGGAACAAAACCAAAACCAAATACAAAATCAGACACAAGAACTAGGAAAACTCAAATGAAACACTAGGGAGCAAAATACAAAAACAGAGGAGGTGGGACAAAGGTCATCCCAAAGCACAGACATCCCAAGTCTCCCGAAAGTGAAATGAGCTTTTGCAGGTTGGGATGTCTGCAAGCGACCACATGCTGAACATGTTGAGCCATGTGGCCAAACAGGTAACAGGGGAGAACAAAGACTAACATGAAGGATGGGATGACCAGCAACACCTGCTGGCCAAGTGGGGAAGGGACACAGAGTGGGACCACATGGACTGACCCTTTCACATTCATATTAATCAATCCAAAATAGGTTATAATATTTCTTGATATATGTAAAACTAGAGCTCAAAATCAAAACATTTGGGTAGATTCCAACCTCACTGTCATATTTGTTTCATATTTATGTCACATTTACTAATCGTCATGTAAGAGACAAGTCACTGTAGAAGTCAGCATTGTTGTATCTTTGAAAAGGTGCTATTCATTTTTTAAAATTCATATGAGATCAACAGAACATATTTTGCGGCAAGTATAACCGGACTTCAGATACATCCATCCATCCATCCATTTTCTGAAACCGCTTAATCCCAACTGGGGTCGCGGGGGGACCAGAGTCCTGCACAGGCAGGAACCAACCTTGGGTAGTCACCAACACACCGCAGACTTCAGACACACAAACATGATATTCACACACAGTACAAAGAAAACAAACTCGCCTTTGTCACGTCCCCATCGTGCCGCTCCTCCTGTGTGCCACGCCCCCTCGTTAACCTCATGCGGAATCCTCCTGGTCACCAGCTGTATCTAGTCGTGTTTAATTGAGTTTGTGCATTTAAGTGATTCCCAGTTAGTCTTTCCCTGTCTTGTAATTGATGTCTTTATGCTGCTGGTGTTTCCTCTGTTCCTGATCGTGCTTACCCCCAATAAATCCACAAGTTTTTACCCTTCTCTCCTGGACTCCCGCGTTTGTCTCCCCGTCCTGCTTCAGCGATACCTGACAGTCTTAATGTTAATGTATGTAACATTAATATATTCAGGCATGAACAAAGGACCTTTAATCGGCCTTTCAAATTTCCTTTTCGCCAGATGCGAGATTATGATTTGAAAACAGATGATGAACATCTGATGTTTCGATGGATGGACGACGCACATGCTCTGCCTCTGTGAAGTCCATAACTTCGGCAGATACGTATTTTTCTGGTGCCTGCATGGGCTGATGATGAAAAATACATCAGTTTAACCAGAATATCTTAAAATGCAATGAAGCAAATGTCCTTTCTTCCTTGTTTTGGGTGGAAATGTGTATTTGTCCTATGTGGAAAAAAAATTATGACGATACTTTATTAAATCCCTGTGGGGAAATTTACATTTTGCCCCCCCACCCCCGTCTCTGCATAAGACACATATACAGCTGAGATCAAGCTTGGGGGCCACAGCTGAGGATTAGCTATGGCACCTGTAGAGCTGGGGTCTAAGGGCCTTGCTCAAGGCCCCATGAACATGTGACCATTCTGTTGAGTCCAGGCTTGAGTGCGAGATCTCCCAATCAGAGGCACAGAGGCTAAGCCTGCTGAACCCTACACCGCCCTTGAAAGAATTCAACTTGCATGTCTTGGTGTTTTGCATCACCCATCATGACCGTGAAGATGGCTTTGGCACCATTTCCCTCTAGTATGTGATTAAAGGAACATCTTGAAACTGATTTACGTTTGTTTTTAACGCATCACAAGAAAGAAGAAGCCCCAGACAGACAGGTCGTGTAGCTTAAATGTGACATTTTCTGTTTTGAATGTGCTATATTAAATTTTATCTAAAGTAAAGTAAAGTAAAGTCATTCAGTCATTCATTCATCTTCCAACCCGCTTTATCCTATTGGGTCGCGGGGGGTCCGGAGCCTATCCCGGCCAGCCCATTGCAGAGTAAAGAAAAGTACCTAACGTATTTATTGAGGAACATGAGCTGTACACCATTGGGCTCCTCCATTAGTCTGGACTCCAGGTTCAGCAACCAGGGTGTGTTGTGGAGTATGGAGAATGTAAAGGGAGGATATGCCCCTGAATGGGTAAATAACAAAAATTAATCTAACAATTATACCATCTTTCCTGCTATTTTATAGTCAAGAACAGAGGTGGATAGTTCAGGTCCAGAAAGTAAAAATCCAGACCAAGATTTTGTTTCAACCAATCAGTTGAGTATGAAGAGCCACAGTCACAGAGTACTCAACTGGTTGGTTGAAACAAAATCTTAATTTACATTTCTACTTTCTGGACCTACACTTTCCACTTCTGGTCAAGAATAAATCTGCCAGCTCATCTTGAGAACTGGAACAAATCCTGACTGGCAGATAAAACAGTGAACTGGGCTCAAACAATAATAATAATTAATAAATTGGTGTGTTTTCCATATGGAGCATTGTACTACAACAGGTGCCCTGACCAATAATGGGGTTGGATATTCCAGTAGCCTAAAATAGGACTCTAAATGAATAAAACATCAGGGAGTGTAACAATAATGAATATCAGAAATGACCAATTTCAATTTGTTGAAATGTTTAGTCAGTATCAGTTTTCAGTCACCCAAGCTTTTTACATTGAGTCTTGTGATCATCTTAAATCCTGAAGAACTCTTTATTCACTCTTATACACTTCTCTGGTGAGATTTTGTCATTTGTAAATTGTCACATATACAGTATAATATTCATACTATTGTGATCACAACCATAACAAATGAACTGCATGTTTTGTTTAGGCACAAAATGTATTTGGGATTTATAATAAAAAGGTGTTTAAAGTACACAAAAGCAGAAGCTGGCAACCGCAGAAAAACATGATGGGTCCTGCTCACAGAAACTGGGTCATATTTGTCAGTGTTTTATTGTATGAACTCCTTCAGACGTCAAAGTCATCAGGATTTCTGTCTGATAGTGCTGGTAAATGCTACTAAAACAGGTTTTGTTTTATTTAAAAATCTTTGGCAAGAATACAAACATGATTCAGTGATTCAATATGGCCTCAATACTTCGAGACTCTTACTAAGATTCACTGCCAGGGAAAGGAAAGACCCACAAAGAAATATGACAGAGGAAGAGTGTCACTGCATGTAGCTTTTATGCTCTTGTAGTGAGCCACTCACGCCAGTGTTTCTGCCCAACAACGTATCACCTGGATAGGAGCACCCAGCAGCCTGTTGAGCCAACACTTCTGAGGCCACAAATGAAAGTCCTCTGGCACTTCGATTGGAGGCCATGGAAAAGGAGCCCATTAGACAACTTGAGGGAACTTCAGTTGTTCTAGTATTCAGGTTGACTGGCCATCATGTATGACAAGAACTGGGAGTTGGTCACATAAGACCATAAGAACATAAGAAATATACAAACGAGAGAAGGCCATTCGGCCCATCAAGCTCGCTTGGGGAGAACTTAACTAAT
>JAABNX020000049.1:14328623-14340856 GCA_015163995.2 Mormyrus lacerda
AGAGGGTCTGCTTGCTTTAACACCTAGTCCTCCACGCAGAACCCCATAAACAAATTTAAGGTGAACTGAAAAGTCTGTTTAGCTTCCAATTAACACCCCCCCTCAAACCCAGACATCCCCCACCCTGGGCACCTTATCTGATACAAGCCCTCTGTCAACTCTCACAATTATAAATATGAGTTGTGTTGTAGATGGAACTGAGATGTAACATCTAAACATTTAATGTTGTAAATTTTTAGATGATTTTCCTAAAAATTGCTATTAAATTGTGTTCATCGTAGTAAGCTGAGTTGTGAAGTAGGTTTACCCCACTGTGGCCCTCTGTCACCCTGACCGCGATCCCCTCTCCCCAGGACCTCACTGGACTCCAAGGCCTGCTTGCTTCAGGCTCCAGGCCCAGCCAGCACCTGCGTTCCTCAGGGCTACGAGAGCCACGTGTTCCGCAACCAACGCGGAAACATCCGCACGGTGCTGACCATCACCTCCTGCGCGTGCCAGTCCTGAGAACAGCGCCATCTGCTGGAGCACAGCATAGACATACCTACAGCTGCACGGGTTTCGCTGGATGCTGAAGTCACCAGGCTGATCTTCCAGGGCCTTTAATGAGCTCTTCACCCCATGATTATGCTCTGTGCCTTCAAATATTCTTGTATAAAATGTATAATAGAAAAAAATTATTTTGTAATAAAATATGTAAATATTCGTTTGAATATGTAAAGATTTTAGAACAGTGACCCTAAATAATTTCCTAAACTGCAGGCGCAAGGTTTCAGAAAAGAGTGACATTAGTACAATTAAAAAATATATAATAAAAAAGGTTGAATACAGCCGTGCTTTATAGAAAATATACGATAGGATTTCATAATGGGAAATCCTCAAATATATCAATACCTGCTTTGATTTTTCCCATCCTGGATAGCAGACTTTTTTAAGACTTCAGGTGAACAGTTACAGCAGAAATCTGCCATATATGGATGGTGCTTCAGAATTAGCACGAGTCGCCTTAATCAGAAGAAACTGTTTACCGTACTGTTTATTTGAAAACAAAGATTTATGCTGTCGGATGTTAATTGGCAACAATAACGTTTCTTGTTTGCACTGCGTTAACATGATTAAGCATTTTCTTTTTCCTGGCAGCACCAGTTACAGATCCGATCGCGACTATTTTCAGCATTAAAACGTCGGGCACAACAAATTCATTCGGACCCGGGGTGCCGCTCTCTGTTGACTCCCCAGCTTTAGCTAAGGGGCGTTTTCCTGACACCTGTGCCCAGGGATGAGGTGCGGGAGTCGCAGGACGTTACAACTACAATTTGGGATGAAGCACTTTTACAAAGCTAATAAAACTTATCTATACTGACCGATGTACTCAACGACCTTTACCTCTTATAGATAATCCACGAGCATAATGTAAAAATATGATAAAGCATGTATGTCAAAGATCACAATCATGCCTAAGCTTATTTAAATACGTCTACCTTAACAAAATCCACATTCTACTGATCCTGATATTTTTGGAACGCCCAAAGCATGAAATCAATCGTATTTTAAATTAATGAAATTCTGTATGCATTTTGTACGAGCACTACAGTAAAATGCCGTCTGAAGTGTTTGACTGCTTTGATCCTCAGTAAAATCTGATAAACATTTTAATCTGTAACGCTACATGCAGTACTCGATCCTTAAATGCTTTGGATAATTAAAGTCATGACGAGACACTGTTATTTTCCCACACGACTCGTTCTCGCTGCAGGGTTATTGCCCTGTGTGTGTGTTTTTGATACCAGCTACCTGCTATCTGTGACGGGTAGGTGATACATGGTGGCTTTAGGGTTGAAACCCAGTGATCTTATAAGGATCTAAGAACTCCTCCGTTCCCTTAGGATGGACGTGGATAATTATGTTAATATTTAATACCACCCAAGTCGCAAAGTCAGGGGGCAGGTTCGCATTTGCTATACAGATAACCGGAGGTCATCAACTAAATCGAAAGTTTTAAAATATTACTTTCGTGAAGAATGAGTTTCTGCAGTATTCTGCCCTATACTGAATTATTATTAAATAATTGTATGCAAGCTGTAAACCTAAAGAAATTGGTAGATGTGATTATCAAAATGGATTTTAAAAACAATAATAAAAATAATGGATACGTAAAGATAAAACTGAGCATATTATCACACATTATCTATGTGTTCATGGGTCATTAAATCCATTAACACTAATGAATAGGCCAACATCAAATACTGTACGCAGTATGAGACTACCTTTACAGATGGTGTGTTTTAATTTATGTTCTGTAACTTACACGTTTTGGGATGGCATCAGCAATGGACAAGGTGGGAGACAGGCATTCGATTACCGCTCCATTAGTGTCTATGGACGGATTAGGACAGTTACCAGGCCGTTTTGGACAATCGGAAACACAGATGCATATTCGCCAAAAATCCCCTCTGGATCTTCGCTGGAACAGCAGTTCGCGTCGCATTATTAAAAAGGCGTATCCGTCTGTTACTGGATTAATGATAAAAATAACGAGTGAAATCGGAGTCTAACATCCTGCCATGATTTATGTCGGGAATACATCCGAATATTTTAGGCGTTTTCCAGATAAATAAATATAAAAATAAACGTATATAGATATAAATGAATATAGGCCGAGGGGTATAGCGTTCAAATAAATGATCGATGTGGCCGGCTTTGCTATTTGAATGCTGAAAACATTCCGTCGTGTTCGTTTTCAGAAGCACATTAATTCGCGTTCCTGTAAGACATTGTACTCCTTTGTCTAAATTAATGGATCCGTTTAGAGGACATTAACCTCCCATGGAGAGTAAACTTCCTTGTTGAATTCTAACCGCGGCCTTTTCGTGCCCATTTTGAGTCCATTTGTCTTTTAACACGTTTCACTTAAACACAGAATATATTACTTTAGGCTGGACAAAGGCACATAAATCCGAAAGCTCTCGATAGATATGGGACATTCTTTTATTTCCGCACAATAGCGCAGGAATTGGGATCCAGCGCAATCAGCGTTCGCACCTTGTTAACACCGCCATTAGCTTTCCTTTACATTCACTGATTGTTGATTGTTGATTTGCGACTTAATGGCATCTTTTATAGCTGTTGTTCGAGGGCTTAGACACACACCGTCTCCCTGCGATGTTCGGTCGTTTGATATAAGACGCGCCGGCCCCCGATCATCTCTCAGTCACCCATCTGCACAGCAGCCGGAGCAGCTGACCTCAAGCCATCGCGTCTCTGCCATGTTCACCGTCCTGATCATCGGAGCGCTGCTCGCTGGCGCCTTTGCCAGGCCATCTGCGAATTACTTGGAAAACGACTTTGGTGCCGGGAGCGATTCGGAGGGGGTGCGATCCGAGGCTCTGAGGAGGCTCCTGGAGGTGTTCGGCATGGAAGACCCGCCTCACGCCAGGGGCCACGTGCAGCCCCCCCAGTATATGGTCGACCTGTACAACACGGTTGCAGACGTGGACGGAGTTACCAAGGACCCAAACCTGCTGGAGGGAAACACCGTTCGGGGCTTCTTCGACAAACGTAAGGGGATTACGTAAGAATTAATTCCGCGATAACGTAAGCCATAATTCAGCATCTAGATGAGTTTTCATTGGTATTAAGAAATTCTTGACATAGGCCTACACGGCCGTCAGTATGTTACAATAATAAAGAGGTACATTGAAGATCTTTAACCTTGCGTGAACCGTGAGTCCCAAAGTCATGTCTGTGTCTGTTTTCCTGCACAGTTCGCAGCGAGGAAATCAAGTTCATGTTTAACTTATCAACGGTGTCTAAAAGCGAGAAGGTGCTGGCCGCTGAACTTCACCTCTTCAAACTGCGCCCGCAGTCCGTGCAGACCTTCAGCAGGCACCACTTTTGCCAGGTGCCGCATCAGCTCGATCGTTAACGCTCAGAAACTGTAATTACATATGGCAAACATGAACTGTATCGGGGAAACCTAGCGTTTGTACTCGAAGCTGATGTGTGTGTGTGGGGGGGTTATGTCCCACAGGTGAGTGTTTACCAGCTTCTGAATGGCAGAAAGATGGATTCGACACTGGACAAGAGGTTGCTGTCCTCGAGGCTGATGCCCATTCATTCCAGTGGTTGGGAAGTATTTTCCATCACACAAGCGGTAAGTGCCAGCCTTATAAGCCAAGATCTTGAGAATTTAGGGGTTAATTAGTTCTATTTAATTTAAGCTGGATATTAAATATTTTAACCTAAATTCATGTCCTATTACATCATAAGTAAACACACACAAAAGCACAATCCCCAGGGGTCCTGACAGCATCTTCCCCCGCAGGTGCGCACCTGGATGTCCGATGAAGGCAGTAATCTGGGCCTGCTGGTCAGCATTCGAGGTCTGGGGGGCTACCAGTTGGACCCCTCCCTGGTACGCTTTGCGTCGGGGCGCAGCCACCACCAAAGCAAGCAGCCCATGCTGGTGCTGTTCACAGACGACGGGCGCCGCACCCCAACGCAGGAGGGCACACTGAATGGTACGAGCATATCACCGACCACTGTGACCAGTAGGTGGCAGTGTATTTAAGGACGTATTGTTAGATGCACTGCTGTTATATGTGTTATATTATTTAGCAAAGGATTTGCATGGGGGTGAGCACCAAAGTTTATTTGGGGTTAATATGTATGTATGTGTGTGTGTGTGTGTGTGTGGGGGGGGGGGGGGGGTCAGGACAGATATATCAGCCCTGGAGGGGGCCTGTCAAAAAACGTTTGAATATTACTGCGACACGAGGACGGCTGATTAGCAGTTGCTGTTAACTCTATCCATCCTTCCTTTAATACAGATCATAGTGGCTCCCCCCTCCCTGTCCCTGTTGGTGTCCCATCTAGGGAGCCACGTGTCGCCCGCTCGCTTGACGAGGAGCTGCCACAGGGGGCGCCGTGCCAGCGCCTGCCACTCTATGTGGACTTCGAGGAGATTGGCTGGTCTAGCTGGATTGTGTCGCCACGGGGATACAATGCTTACCACTGCAAGGGCTCCTGCCCCTTTCCACTGGGCCAGAACATGCGGCCTACAAACCACGCCACAGTGCAGTCCATCATTAACGCCCTGAAGCTCACCCGGGGCATCGACACGCCCTGCTGCGTACCCGACAAGCTCTTCTCCATCAACCTGCTCTACTTCGACGACGACGGCAACGTGGTGCTCAAACAGTATGATGACATGGTGGCAGGAAGTTGCGGATGCCACTAGGGGACCTCACCTTCAGCCCCTCCACACCTCATTGGCTACTGGGAAGCCACGCCCCCTCAGGGGTCCAGTACTCCAATAGTTGCAGAATGGGTAGAGGAGCGACCCCTCATTGTGTACTTGATTGGCTAAAAATGAGAGAGGGTTGGGTTTCCTTAAGCAGACAGCACTGCAGGAGGAGAAAGGGGAGTTCAGCTGAGGAAAACCTGGCCCTTTGAGCACACACTCCCATGCACCCTGGGAAAAGCCCTGATTGCATCTCCCACTGTAAAATATGTAAATAGCTAAAAATCATAATATATGTCTGGGCTTGGCGATATATCCTGTGAAATTTGTAAATATGTAAATTATTTGCCGCAAAGCTAAGAATTATGAAAATGAGTAAACAGTTAAACAAAACCAGGTATTGTCGTTTTTTATTGCATGTTACCGGCGTCAGTTCAAACACTCACCCATTCAGCCCTATCTTAAAATAATATTGAAGAATCGTGAGAAAGTATCACCTGCGCTTAACAAGTTGGTTATGGTGCTAAAAAAAGACGATCCCTCTTCTGTAATAACCTACTTCATTGAAATAAGTAGCAGATACTTCACCGTAAATTATTCATATGACCCAACGCAACCCAAAATGTAATACTGCATGAAAGTACTTTTGTTATTGTTCCAACGTTGCACAAGGAGTTTCTTGGTGCCGGGAGCGATTCGGAGGGGGTGCCCGTTTCGGCCGAAATTTTTAACTCTTCATAATTCATCCCCCATGGAAACCGGTCCCGGTGGTAAGACGACGTTTTGTTTCTGGTAACTTCGTTGTATTTCCAGTGTTTTAACCAAAGGCTCTACCGACTGCCATTGTCGAGTCTCAGTTTAAACCAAAACCCACCACTAAAAGGACGCAACTCACATCATTATATGACCAGCACTGTTAAGTACAACATTTTAAAGAGAAAATCATTTGGCTGTTATGGAAATAACATCCTATATTTACATATACGTATTGTCATGGGTAAATAATCCGTGCACTCAGAAGCATTTACAAAGAAAATGTTGATGCTTTATATGTGAATACTAATCAGTTTCGTATTAAAATGTCATTAATCTGGTCTTATTTTCAAACTTTTTAAAACTCCTACGTTACAGAATCCAAAATTCATCAAGTTTTAATATGGAGTTTCTTTTCCAGACTCCCGTGTGAGCAGCACAGACCGCCACACAAAGTGAGATCATCACAGCCGCCGCGCATTATAGATGACAGGCAGCCATACGGATTTATAATGACCAAATAATCATCTGTAAAACGAGCTTGAGAAAAGGGGAGGGTCCGGCCTGTCCGCAGGGCACGGCCAAAGGCTTAACGGCGCTCAGAGTGATGGCCAAGGACAACCCTTGTTCATGTTCAAAGGGGATGAAAAACGATAAAACGCCTCTATTATAACGGGGAACTAAATGCCCCACTGCCGACCGACATCCGATCCTCCCCCCGCCCCCCGTGCGCGTCCCGGCCCTTTGTCCCAGCACCGTTTCATATCTGAATTATCCCGGGTTTCCATCACTCTGTACCGAAGCTGGTGATGGCGAAGGCATGGGGAACAAACAGACCATCTTCACTCCCCAGCAGCTAGACGCTTATCAGGTAGGTCACTCTGCCAGGAGGGGGGCAGGGCGCTATACCCGCAAGAAAACTATTAAAGAAAAAACACAAAAGCGAGGAGGCCGGTTTAAACGTAGATATACATCAGTGGGAGCCGGCAGTCTGTAGAGGGCACTTTGCAGCTGTAAAAACCATGCATCGGTGACTTACATGACTTTTTATGATCTCTCCTATGGGACCATTTTTTGTATTATTATCTATATTACCAGTTACTCAGACAAATTGTCACCGGTCATTTTTCATTGCCTGTGCTGCGATTGTGTTGAGCTCAGTGTAAGTTTTTGTACTCAGGCTGACCAGGTTCACCTCGTACCAGTGCGTCACGTGGGTCTCCATATTCTGGCTCACTATAAACTTCTGCAGAAAGCAAAACCCTTAAAACGAAACGTGTGTTTTAACTATTGCTTTCGTGTATGTCGTTGTAGGACTGCACGTTTTTCACCAGGAAGGAAATTTTACGGTAAGATTCTGCATCCATATATGATGACAAGCGTTTGATCCTTTCCATAAAGCGGATCGTCAAGGGTTATGCCCCGCAACTTGGGCCCTTTACGTTATTTTTCGCACTTTACTGTGTTTTTAAAAAGCTTGGTAGACTTGACCGCCAAAGAAAAAAAAACATCACGGGAAGGCTGCGCGGTAATGCTGTAGCAACGTGAACAAACCTTTTGTGATTGAAAGTTCATCAATAACCGATTGCCTAAAGGAAAATGAGACAGATCATGTGTTGAATTCTGGCACATACCCACCTGGTCAGAATCTCCTTTAACAGCGATTGGATGTTTTTCTAGGCTGTTCTACCGTTACCACAACCTGGCACCCCAGCTGGTCCCCCTGGACTACACCAGCAAGCCAGATGTGAAGCTGCCCTACGAGCTGATTGGAAGCATGCCAGAGCTGAAGGTAGGGCTGCCAGCTCTGCGCTGTGCCACTGCTACTTAATCATTCATGGCTTACTAATAGAGAGGACCCTTCGCGGGTTCACGCCTCATCGGATCCTGAACCGGCTCTGTTACCCTCCGTCCAGCACAGCACGGGCTCAGACCTCTTGCCACCCCCAATCCATGCTCGTCTGAGGAAACGTAAATGTAAATATATCGCAGAGCGGTTTGTGTATCTGCGTTTTATGTTGGTCTTATGCCTTGATATCATGCTGTGATTTTATGATGTGTGTGAAGCACTTTGTTCAGTGAGGGCTGTCATTAGCCTGCTATATACAGTCTTGGAAAAATTGAGACCACAGCAAAATTTTCAGTTTAACTCATCTCTCAATTTCTGGTTATATTTGTATAAAAAAAACTCCAGCTGGGCTCTTCCCTGCTTACCGTTTATAAATGGTTTCTTCCTTGCTTTATGGGTCTTCAGTCCTGCTTCTAGGAGCCCATTATAAATTGTCTTAGCAGTGCACCTGTACTTAATGTTTCCCATTTTTTTTGAAGGTCACTTGAGGTCATCCTCTGATTCATGAGTCACGGTTGAATAAATTGAGTCACCTCTGGCATTAGAAAGTCGCTTTTGCCCTCTACCTGGCTGGTTTAGGTTATTGCCAGCGACACCTGCTTCACCTTGTTCTTGGGTCATGCTGTCTTAGAAATCCTGAGCGTGGAAGGAGCCTGCATCACAGAGTAGCCTTCTACTAGCAGAACCAAGAATAAATCGGGATTTAAAATGCAGATTTTTTTTTAAATAGAGAGGTCTCTTTATTTACAGCTCTGAAGAAAATTAAGTTGACTTTACTCCAAAATGGCCTCTCCGTCCATGTTGCAGGACAATCCATTCCGGCAGAGAATAGCCCAGGTTTTCTCGGAGGATGGCGAGGGCAACATGACCTTGGACGACTTCCTGGACATGTTCTCTGCGCTGAGCGAAATGGCTCCACGCGACCTCAAAGCCTACTACGCCTTTAAGATCTACGGTCAGTGTCAACTCGGAGCGGAACCTTGAACCATCCGCCAGCTGAGGCTGCGGGTGCTTCACTTCACTCATAAACTCATCCCAACCAGAGCGGCCAAACTGAGCCCCAACTCTGTTGACCAATAAGCAGCCTGGGAGTTTAACAGATGTTTACCACCTGACAGCTAACAGTTGCCATGATTGGTTGTGACGAGCTACCCCGGGTTGAGCCAGTTAAGTTTGACCAAGTTGAGTGGGACGGCCCCAAGAATAACTGATGGATTAGCATAAGGGTGTCGTGGGACCTGAGCCCCCCCCTGATTAAAAGACGCTGACAGCTCTGCTTATTTTACAGCATATGGCCACAGGCATGGGTCAGGAAGGATCCCATGAATTATTCACGGCCATTAAATGAAGAGGGGGCCGGCGGGGGGGCAGCAGAGGGGTTGTATACTGGCACTCTTTGGGCTCAGTCAAACGGGACAGGGTCATATTAGGCTGAGGTGGGAGATCTCCTGGCACTGCAGAGATGGGGTCAGGTAGCCTCAGGCGACATTTAAGGAGGAGGACTTTAAGATGAAGGATCGGGACAGCTGCTGGTGGGGGTGGGGGGGCTCCCCATGCCTTCCTCCCACCTGAGATATTTGTCCTGCTGCTCAGACTTCAACGACGACGACTACATCTGCAAGTCAGATCTGGAGAAGACGCTGAACAAGCTGACTCGCAACGAGCTGACCGAGGACGAGGTGCGCATGGTGTGCGAGAAGGTGATGGACGAGGCCGACCTGGACAACGACGGACGCCTCTCGCTGGAGGACTTCCAGCACATGATCATCCGTGCCCCTGACTTCCTCAGGTGCAGCACCTCACTCAGCTGGACTTCGGTTACCTTCAACCTTGCTAACCATGGCAATAACATCCCAGCTCGATCATCCTGAAGCTGAGTGTTTTGGTTTTGCTTTCTGCCTCACAGCACGTTCCATATCCGGATCTGAGGGAATCGGCAGCGCCCTCAACGGGACGCGGCAGGAGCATCAGGACGGGAAGAAGAATGAGAAGATGGTGCCACAGGACAATTCAGGAAGGCTTTTCTGCTGGGTCCTCAGTGCCTGGAAGCCCATCCATGATTAATGTTTCAGATCCTTCAGAACGACTGAAAGCACTCGGATGCCTGATCCCAGCGATATTGATGTTACTACTGTGGAGCTCATTCATTTGAGGAATGCTTTTCCCCATCATTTTACAAGTGTTACTATGACTGCCAAGACTCTAAAGAAATTCAGAAGAATATTAAAAGTCAGATGAATAATCCGAGTTGCACACAGTCATTCTAAGAGCAACAGTAATAAAAATACCACAACTAAATACCAAACTATGGTATTTAGAAATCACAGTACCACCAAGAGCTGCTTTAAAAGAGTTTAATAAATCATCAAAAAGTTCGCATCTACACAGCCGTAGAGCATTACAATACAATTCTACAAGGTACAGTACAACAACTGGTCATATTTTCCATTTCACTGGCCAATATTATGTACAATTTATTTCGAAACAAGGCAGATTTGGCTTCCGGAACTCAGTATTGAGAAAATCGGATCGCGCCAAGTGATATGAATTGGGGGGGGGGCAAATTGAGGAAGAACATAGCAGGCAGGGTGTCGGAGCAGTTAAAGAGTGAATAGGGCATCCCTGGGAAGACGAAAGGGCACAGAAGCCAGGGCTGAGTCTAGTCAGAAGAGCTCAGACATCCAGAGGGGGGCGACCTGCACCACCATCCATCACAGCATCACCACAGTGAAAGGACTCCTCACGGCACATGGAGATTCTTTGGCAATGACTCAGCGACGCCAAAGCACGACATTCCGCCGGAAATGTACCGGGGCGTGAATATGAACAAAGGGAAACAGAAGGAAGTCAGCATGCGTAGCTGGGAATGTTCCATGGGAAACCTTTTGGGAGGCAGTGAGGAATCTCGGAATAAGATCAGCCACAGCATGGGAATGCTAACATGATATGTAGTCCCCTCTTTCAACAAAGCACTCGGAGTCTACCTGTTTATTTATATATGTACAAAAATGTACAGTCCTCAAATATAAGGATGCATAGTTCCAAAAAAAGCAGGGGGTCAAATCGGGGCCAGATCGAGAGGCGGGGCCTAAGACCATCCACGATGCTCCTCCTCTTCGGGCCAATGTACCGCACAAGGCGGCCAATAAAACAGCTCGTCAAAGATCTGACAGCCTCATTAAGCGATCTGCCGAATCTCTTGAAAACTAACAGGACATGATATAAAACGGGTGCACCCACCACTGATACGCCTGTTTATTAAAACAGAGGGCTAATCGGAGTGTCCAAATCACTCACCTAGAGGAAATGCGACCTTGCTGTAACCAAGAGGGTCACTCTGACCCCAGCAGCATTGCTAGCCGCCCCCCCAGAAGCAGAGTAAGAACTGACAGCCCAATTTGCAGAATATACTTCCAAAATTATCCTCTTTACATCTCACACATCTGGGCTTCTCTCATTTCAGCCAATTCCCTGTTGAATTCTTTTTAATTCAAAACCTGGATCAGCCAACCTTTTTATTGCTTAACCAAGACACAAAATTGAAGGACGCCCCCATCAGCGATACCGGAGAGTTTAAAATGAGGACACGGTTTTTTAGAAATACGAGCTAGCACAAGCCAGCATACTGTGGCAGACGCAGACAGTCAAAATGTCATGAGGTTCGCTGTCCTGAAAACAGCCGCGAGCATGGGGTTCGGTGAAAGGATCAGACCTTTGTGTGCTGAGCAGACGGCTACTCTGAGGTAGAATCTGGAATGTCGGTTAACTTATGACATGAAAGGCCACGGTATCAGGTACCAGGGGGGCGGGAGAGGGCTCCTGGCGTTAAAGGGCAGAATCGGGGCACAGGCCCACACTCTGCGCGAGAACAGCAAAGCACGCAGCGTGCTTCACGACGGCGAACGTGAAAGAGGAAGCCGCGGGAGGGAAATCCACCACAGATCACCCTCGTTTACTCATGGGAATGTGGTCTCGGAAGCTTCTATTCAGGGAAGGAAAGTAGGATCTGACAGGAGAGGATGTGTCTGCCCGTCGGATGGAACAACACCATGGAAGGGTGGGGAATGGTTAGTCTAAGTGAGAGGGATAAAACTTGAGCGCTGTCATCGTGAAATTCTGTAATAAAATACCCTCCTTTAAGGAATTAAGCCTTCAAAACAAGATTACATTAAATAGGACATAAAACAGCACAGGGTCAGAATTCCTGATGCTGGGAAGTGATACCTTTGAGGTACAGGAATATGGCAGGTGGGGATGCGCTTTCCCGCTGTAAATATTTTTTTTGGGTGGGGTGCGAGTCCTGGGTGAAAACATGGGAAACTTCGGCACCTTCACATCCAAGCTGAAGCTAGAGTGCAGCATGGAGGAGAGGTGAAGATTTGGGGGCGGCGG
>JAABNX020000049.1:14344814-14357544 GCA_015163995.2 Mormyrus lacerda
TAAAGCAGTGTCAACACTAAACATAAATAATGAGATAGAACTGTTGTTTTATCTCATTATTTATGTTTAGTGTTGACACTGCTTTACTTAAAAAGATTATATACCATAAATTGAAATTTAATTACAACCCCACAAGCTTAAAAGTCACCTGAAATGATAAAGACATGAAGGGTTTTTTTCTAAAAATTTATTAGGACAGGTAAAGTTGAACACAGTTACAGAAAGGCCGCAGTGAGCTGCTTGGTATGTGGTCCTGGAATGTAAGGCAGCCTTACTGTGACGTAACACAACACAATCCAGGCAGACACATTTGCTAAATCCCAGTCTTTCCTTCCGAGGACAGGAGTGGTCGAGGTGATGCTTGGGTATTTGGGCTGGATTTTGCCAGATTTACTGACTTAATGTTTTGCAAGGAAGCCCAGGATTTCAGTGTCTGCCCCAGACAGAATGCAGCAGCCCTAAAGTGAGAGTGCAAAATTCCAAAACGTCCCACCCCAGACATTGCCCGTGTACCAAACGTAATACGACTGATGAGAACATTTAAGAAAGAAGTAGAGAGCTAGACAGTAGGATTCTCAAATACTTTTTCAAGTAGAAAGCCATGCTTTCCCTCTTAAATCTACATAAATTTTACATATATTTGGTTCTGACTACTAATACCCATCAAACTGTGTTCTGTTTTCCCCTGTGGGTACAGCAGCACATCCAACGGTAAAGAAACAGACAGAATACCCATAATTCCCGGTGCTGGAGTGCTCAAGGCTGATTTGCTGTCTCACTCTAGACCCAGTCATGTGACAGCGTGAGAGCGTGCGACGAGGGACATGGAAGGGACGGGACGTTTTCTACATTTCACACAGACGAAAGACAAAGCGGCACCGATGGAGAAATAAACTAACAAGAAAGTACAGAAGAGAAAATGGACGCCGTCTCTATCCTCCAGCCCAGAATGTGGGACAGTGGGGCAGAATGTGAGGCAGGACCGGCGTGGAATACTGCCAGCTGCCCTGCTTTCCTGCTCATTTCCACCTTTTTCATGTTTACAAGCTGTTTAGCTCCTGCAGTGTCTGATCCAGCACCTGGTGCATTCCCAGATTCTCTTCCTTGGCACTGGACAGTTTCTCTGTGGAGAGAGAGCTGGAGGTTACAGCCAACCTGTTGCTGTGAGAGACATTCAAAATTTGCCAAAGGTGGACATTTCACATAAAGAAATATAAAATCCAGACCAAGATTTTGTTTCAACCAACTATCTGAATATAAAGAGCCACAATCAAAGAGTACTGAGCTGGTTGGCTGAAGCAAAATATTGGCCTGGATTTCTACTTTGTGGATCTGAAATGTCCACCTCTGGAATCTCCACACGCACGAGGCCGGATTAATAGAGTGTTCCCCCAGTGCTGCACTGCAAAATGAGTGGAGCAGTGAAGTTCTTAACAGCTGGAAGAAACGACAGCATATCAGCTTGAGATAATGTACGACAGGGAGCCAGCAAGCAGGGTGCCAGAAAGAGAAGTACAGGAAGAAAAAAGACAAAGTCTTTGTTGGACAGAGAGAACTTTATTAAGGCATCGTGCTTACGGAGAAATTCCCAGATAGACAGGAGAGGCAGAGGAAAGGCAGAGCGAGGCCTAGAGGGAGTTCATGTCATTCAGGGCGTGATCCAACTCCTCGCTGATAGCTTTGTACTTCAGCTTCTGGGCATAAAGCTCATCTGCAGATGGGAGGCCAGCAGACAGCAGTGAGGAGAGGAAGACAGGAGAGGATCAGAGAGGAAAGGAAACAGGCAGAGAGGCACCCAAAGGAGCATTAAAATGTCAACGAGGGGCGAGCGGGCCATATTCATACCCTCCAGGTCATCGATGGTCTTTTCCAGTTTGGCCACCGTCCTCTCGGCAAACTCCGCGCGGGTTTCAGCCTGTGGGCAGTCAGAGTGGGGCGCTGTGGTCACCATGGTGACAGCCCGCCTCCTCACGCACATACAGACTCACGAGCGTGCTTGTCAGGACCCTGCCTCCCACCACCTCTCACCTCCTTCAGCTTGTCGTTGAGCAGCTTAATCTCCTCTTCGTATTTGTCCTCTTTTTCTGAGTACTGTGGACGTGGGAGAGGAAGCTCACTCGCTTGAAACACTGACCAGCTCCTGGCCTTGCAGCAAGCTGGGACGACTCCCAGCAGGAGAGCCTACTAGCCAGTCAAGCCCAGTAAAACCCAACTCTGACTGGATATGGGCTGAAGACTCACCCTCCCTGACAGGAGGAGGACTCACCTTCTCTGACTGGGCCTCAAGGGACTTCAGGTTGTTGGTGACGTTCTTCAGCTCCTCCTCCAGATCGCTACACTTCCTGTGAGGAGAATAGAGCATGACTCCTCATTTGGGGATATTAGCTGGCTTGTCCGTGGCCTCCCCTCCCCAGCAAAGCCCCTCCACTTGAAATCTGGACCTAAAGAGCCCAACTCTTCACTGAATTCATTTTATGAATGAAAGGACTGCTCTTAAATATTTAGTCTACTCCCCCCAGCCCTAGGCTCCGGGCCTTGGCACCCTGACAAAGAGCTGGCGAACAGCTTCTACAACATAAATATCAGTGTGACCCAGCGTTAAGTGGATTTCTCAGAGAAGCAGCTTCATTTATAAGCCCCGCCTCTCCACAACCTCCGACACGCTGCTCGGTAATTCCCATTTGATTTTAGGAGGATGGTATGTAAGCCATGACAGGCTGAGGATGACAAACACTCACAGCTCGGAGATCTCGGCCCTCTCCTCGGCTCTCTCCAGCTCCCCCTCCAGGATCACCAGCTTACGTGCCACCTGCGGGACACCCGACCTTATTAGGGCGGAAGGAGGGGCACCCACACATGGGCGTGGTCCCAGAGTTTGTGTTCTTGCGGTCCCCTCACCTCCTCATACTTGCGGTCGGCCTCCTCTGCGATGTGCTTGGCCTCCTTCAGCTGCATCTCCTGGAGCTCCATCTTCTCCTCATCCTTCATCGCCCGGTTCTCGATCACCTTCATCCCCCTGCCCAGACATGAAACAGTCAGGGACCTGTGAATCCCCCACACACCGCACACCAAGGACCCTAACCCTACCTCTCGCTCTCGTCGGCCGCCTTCTCCGCCTCTTCCAGCTTCTGCAGAGCGGTGGCCAGCCTCTCCTGGGCACGGTCCAGCTCCTCTTCCACCAGCTGGATTCTGCGGTTCAAAGCTGCCACATCTCCCTCGGCCTGTGGAGGTCAAGGGGTCAGCGGTGAGTGAGATGGAGAGGTCACAGACCCTAACTTCACCCGCCAATCCAGTGTCTGCTTGTGTTCTTAGGGTTATGGCAGGTTACGCTGCTAGACACTTACTGGGCCCCCAACCCAGACCAATCCCTTACAAATATTTTAGGGTTCCCATCACAGGGGCCACTGGAATCATCCTGACTCCTCCCTCCCTTATGGCCTCCTGGGTTATGATATCTAATAACTGTCAGGGGTTTATCACATGCTGGTAAGAACTTTACATACTGAAACCATGTCAGATCTGATCCATATGGTCCCACACTTTTGTTAACCCGACTCCTCTGGAAATATGAACCAAAAGGAGATGGGATTACTAACTAGTCCCTACTGCTAATCTGGTATCAGATGGTTTATAATATGAATGGGGTGCTGAGTACGGTTCAAACTCGAATGGAGCCAGCTGCTCCCTTCAACATGTCCCAGTGTGTCTCACTGCCAGGGAATCTGCAGCTGATCCCACAGAACTGTTTCCAGTGCTGACAGACACCTAACTGGTAACACTGTTTATCCTATGACTCTCTCTGACCCAAATCCCTTTTCTCACTGACATTCTCCAGCAAGCAGGAAACATTCAAAGACAGGCACACAGCAGTCCTGAGAAGGTCTAGAGTCCCATCCACAGGCCAGGCCCTGAAACAAACACCTATGTAGGCCACTTGCCATACTAGCAGCCTGCAGGATGTCTCCCTGAATGGCAGGAACTGCAGAGCACTCCGAACGGGCTTCTAGAATGCTCCGGAAGGCTGACGTCAAAGGGTCATTTCCTGAGGCCGCAGATAACTGGGGACGTGTGGGACATCTTCCTGCTGGGGGACGGGGAGGCCGGGGGGAACTCGAGTCTCTCAGATAACCTCAGCTATGCTGCACCGAGGGTGGGGGGGGCTCTCAACAGCCATATGTCTCATGGTAACTCAGCAAAAATCAAAGTGCTTTTCAAAGTGAGATCAGGAAGACACACCATTAAAACACGCATGGAAAAACGGCACAGGAAAATTAAGCGGACCTCATCCCACGCAAGTGCTTTCCCTCGCCGCCCTCCCCCCCCCCGCCATTTTGGAGGGGACCCTCCCACTGCCACTCCTCCTTCCCGAATGGCTGCATTCTGCTGCTTTCGGCCTTATATGGTAAAACAGGCTGCCGAGGAGGTTTGTGGGAGATGTAATAGTGATCAGGCAGAAAGCTAAGTGGAACCATCTGTGAGCTGGGGAGACACGGGCCTGTCAGCGTTCCTCACATGCTCTCCATCATTCACGCGGCGCACTGGGGTCTGCCCGGGCCCACCGCGTTTATCAAAGAGGAGCAGGACGCAGGCCAGAGCTGGGCCCGGCCTCTGCACACAAGCCAGGGCCTCAGCTGAGCCTGGGCCATATCGCTCTGAGAATCCTCACAGAAAAAACAGGATCCAGCAGCACCACAATCCATTCATCCCACTGTTATTCTCAAGATCTCTTTCCAGCTCTTTCGTCTGACGCTTATCAGTTTTTAACAAATTAACTGGTTCTCTCAGCTGTGAGACTTCTGCCGCTGTGTGACCTCTCTGCTGTGAGTGCTCATGGTGTAGGCCCATAACCTCATGTACTCATGTGGGGCAGAGGAGAAGACTCATACCTGTAATGTGGTTATTCCCAATACAGGACAGTAACTCCCCTGAGTCAAACCCCACTGATTATGTCTACAGGACAGCAAGTGAAACAGGACTGGGTCCACAATACTACATATTTAACGTGATGGACTACAAACCAAGACTACCACAATCTATATCTAAAGTGATGGATTAGACCACAAACCCTAACCACCAAAATCCATATCTAACACAACGAACTAGATCACAAACCCAGACCACCGCAATCCATATCTAAAGCAATGGACCATACAACAAACCCGGACCACCACATTCCATATCTAATGTGATGGACCACACAACAAAACCAGACCACCCCAAATCATATCTAAAGTGATGAACCAGGCCACAAACCCAGACCACCACAATCAATATCTAATATGATGACCCAGACCACATATCCAGACCACTGCAATCCATATCTAATATGATGAACCAGGCCACAAACCCAGACCACCACAATCCATATCTAATATGATGACCCAGACCACATATCCAGACCACTGCAATCCATATCTAATGACAACTCAGACCACAAATTCAGAACACCGCAATCCATATCTATTATGATGACCCAGACCACCGCAATCCATATCTAATATGATGACCCAGACCACCGCAATCCATATCTATTATGATGACCCAGACCACCGCAATCCATATCTAATATGATGACCCAGACCACTGCAATCCATATTGAATGCAATGGACCAGACCACAAAACCAGACGAATACAATCCATACCTTATGTGATGGACCATAATCAATATCTAATATGATGACCCAGACCACAAAACAACCACAATTCATATCTAATCTGATGGAACAGACCACAAACCTAGACCACCACAATATATTTCTAACATGACCTGACGTTCTCCATGCTGGACCAGCTCCACCATTTTCTACTGGGGCTGTGTGGAGCCCACGACAGTCCAGCTGTGGAAACATAGGCCGTATGAGAGACCACAGGCTCATTGTGAATTTTCTGTGCTTTTAAACACCCTGCAGAACTGACATGTCGTAAGGAACTTCCTCTATTATAAGAAACGATTAACTGTAATCCCTCTGAAAAAAATCTAACAAAAACTCCCCAAAAAGAAATTCCCATTAAAATTTCCATTTGCCATTTTTATCGTCATCGTACTTCATTTAAACACGGCTGCAACATCATCTCTTTGTCACAGACTTTTATCTTTCCCACCATCTTTAGCGACTCACAGGTTTCACCTCAATGAAAATGGACCAGAGGTACCACTGAAGGTAGCCGGTCTCAGGGCCAGCCGAACCCAGCCGCTGGACCTGAAGGCCTGCACCGATCGGCCTGCCGCGTACGGGAGCGAGAGTGCCAGGAGGTGCCCCAAGGCTCCAGGAAGAGAGCCCATCCAGGGCCCCCCTGGGTACCCCTCCCTTCCTCCTGTAGTTCCTGACAACTCGATCCTCTCTGCCCCAACGCGTAATCAGAATCCCCACATTATAAGCAAACAACATCATGTTCAACGTTTGCCTTTTTAGAGGAGCATACAGAATATGTACTGACCGATCCAGCAGAAACAAAGTAAGGCTACCATTTCGGGCTCCTACACTCCGCCTTTGTGCATGCAAACGCTGATTCATTAAGGTCCTCACACCTGGCTCAGTGCCTTTACACACAGCCCTCTAATTTAATCTCCACGTCATTACCAAACAATTAGTCAGTCTCCTCTCCCAATAAACATCTGAAGGATGACTTTTCCTCCAGGCTATTAATTACGGAAACTGCTGAAAGATGGAAATGCTCACTCCTGGCACCGGTAAGCCAGTCTGAACTATTGGGGGGTTAGTGGGTTCACGTCTGAAATGTCTGCCCGGTGGATTACAGATCCTGGAGACAGGATCCAACACAGCATTCAATACATTTTCATTGAAAAGCATCTAGTTAAAGTAGAGTCATGGTTTATCACATTAAACTCGAAAACCCCATTATCCCAGCCACCCTGGCACTGGCCTTCTAATAACAGATAAATTGCATCACCTAACCTATGGCCAGAGCACTTAACCTTCATTTCTTAACTGTCCATCCAACCATAGAATCCACCGAGAATAGCGGTTCTTCATCTATAATTAACATTAAACTTACACAAGCTGTCATATGGAAGTCAGCGCTGGTTTATTACCACGTCAGGTTATTTGTTAAGATCGTCAAATAACTGGATCGTGAGGGAATCTGAGGACCAGTTAAAACGAGTGACTATGAAATAGTACTAAGTTTTAGGAATTAAGCACCATTGGGATTGTTTGCTGTGACCCGCGTATTCAGTGCATTAGGAGTAAAAGGTGTTACACATCTTATAGGTGACACCGCGCCTGATAGGATTTTCGCCAGGAGCAGTGGATTCAGGCCACTTTTAACTTTCTCACTTTTTCTCCACTTTTAGCCGGACGGACCAACGCCTTGCGCGCCGTTAGTAGAAACGAATCCATAGACCTAAGTGGCCCCAATTCAAGTACATTAAACCACGCAGGGTTTTCTGGAAAACGACAGGAGGAAAAGACCGCACGATCCGAGAAGAAGGCAGAAGACATCAGTGTTTCTAGGTTATACACGAAAGTCATGTTTTCTCCTCACTTTCTCACGCAGTTCCCGTTCAGCGTCCAGCTCCCGCTGTAACATTTGCGCCTGGTCCTCCGCTTCATCTGCTTGCTGCTGCAGCGTCTGGATTTTTCTTTTCACGGCGTCCAGAGAATTCAAACCTGCCATTGTCGTATACGTACAACTACTTACGTCCTTAAAATAAAATTTAGGTTGGAAAAATACACAAAACGTGAAATTTTAAATACTATTTACAGTTAGAAGAAAAACTTTGAAAACTGTGCAAACTGGTTTCAAATAATCCGAGGAATGAGCAACCGTTAATTATTATAAATATTTAGTCCAAAACTAAGTGACTTTAAACATAGGCTCAGCCTTGCATCTGAATGAAAGCGTAAAATGGCCAGCCAGACTATTCATTTGCTGCTTGGAATGTAATATCAAGGCAAAGCGTCCCAGCTGGGAGGGGTGCGGGGTGAAAAGGCAGGGTTTCCGAAGAAAGCCACGGTAACCCGCCCCAATTCCGAAGGGGAGCATGCTTCAGATGAGCTCACGCTTTCAGAAGGGGGTGGGGACGTGTCTCCGCGGTCTACTCCGCTTCAGAATACTGTGGACTAGGCAGAAATGTGTATGACTCTGCAAAGCAAACCTTCGCAACATTTCTGTCCCAGCATTTGAAAAGACACTGCACCCATAGTTAGTTGTATGGGGGAGACCCATCCGACGCCCGGGTTTTCTCAGGTTGTGCCCTGGGGCTATGATTGAACCGATGCTTTCTCAATGGCTTCTCCTACTCACGTTGTCCCCAAAAGGATTCTACCCTGGGGGTGACACTGACAACAGATCCCCCATGCCGCCGAACCAGGGAAAACACGCCACACTCCCGCCACGTTAGTGAGGGTCCTGCCGCTGCCGTGACAGGATGGCGATCACAACGATGTACTTTGTTTTATGTTCGCCATCATCACCGTGGAAGCTCCCCCTCAGTAAAGTATTTGGGGAATGTTTGACGAATGCTTTTGGATCACGACACTACCGGCCATAATACAAAATGTCCGTGGATAGGCATAGCTCTTCCGTGAGGAGTGTATAGCGCCTTTCAGGGAGGTCCGAGTTCCGGTTCGGTGACTCTGAAATGCTTCTGTACACACAGCATCTACCGTTTCGGATCCCTTTATCCGGGATAAACACCTGGCAAGAATCGGCGTGTCTGTATTAAAATTTATTTTATGGAGGTCAACGAAAAGACTATTTTCGATATTCGCAAAATTTAAAATATCCCCGTTGCTTTTATATCTGTCCCATGCTGTGTGCACATTGGGGTCTAGTCCAATAGGAACCCTGTTACGTTTTTCCCAAAAGCATCAATGCAGGCCGACGGCAAACCTTTAAACTAAGCATTAGGTACCCCGGCTTTAAGAAGCAGTATGCGGAAACGTGTTAAATTCAATGTGCAGACCACAGGAATGTTGCTGTGCGGTGCGCCCAGCGGAAAGGTTTGAGGAGTCGATCCCCTGGGACGGAGAGCTGATCTGCCGTGAGCTCTAGGCACATTCCTCACGTTCCTCAGGAACCGCAGCTTTCAACCCGGACTCGGGGGCCGGGACGCGCGCATACCCCCGAGCGGAGACCGACGGGGGGATTCCCATCATGATGGATGTTACGCGAAGGGAATTGTGTCATCTGGAATGCGTTGGCGCGGATAAAAAATTCGCAGAATGTTGCGTCCAATCTTCGGATGCCTCCCGCTAAATATTTGAAGCAAATGACCTAAGATTACGCAAATTACCCTGAATAAAGGATGAAAGCAATTAAGCGATTACCACAAATCACGTAGAAGGTTTTTTTTTTACCACTTGAAGATTTCATTCATTCATGGTGAACTGAACTGACAGCGCAGACTTCCTGGACAGTGAATTTCAGTGATACTGAGTAACAGGGCTATTGTTCTGGACCGGCGGTGTGGTTGTGATGGGGTTTGCCAGCTCACATCTGCAGCCTTCTTCTCAGACAGCTCCAGCTTCTCCTGGGCGTCCTTCAGGGCCTCGGAGAACTTGTCCAGCTCATCCTCTGTGGCCTTCAGTTTCTTCTGCAAGCCCAGTAGCTCCTCCTCCAGCTGTGGGATGAGAAGCAGAGCAGTGACAACTGGGTCACCAAGACATCAACCGCTCCAGCAGATGGGAGAATGTAGCCTTGAACCCAAAGTTGTCTTTCAGGGTACTGAGGATTTATGCCTGTTACTGGCCTGACACCATTAGAAGAGCAGTCCTGGGATTAAACACTGACTGGTAACTCTGTCTCCTACTGAAGTGGGTGTCTGAGCTACAGGACAGGTCCAAAGCATATTGTGAATATTTATGAGAAATTTATGTGCCGGTAACTTGAGTAGGTCTTTAAATCGCTACGTATTTTCTAACACCAAGGCCAGTTTTGTCTGCCATGATTTCCATGGAAACGTAGTGTGAAAGGCTGGGGGTCTGTACTTCACTCCCCCCTCAGGTTTGGAGAGATGCCAATAAAGGGGGGGGGCATACAGGACAGATGTGGCTAGGAGTCGAACATGAACAGCTATGAAGATTCGAGTGTTTGTCCCTGTAAATGATAAGAATCTCTAAACATCTCCAGCCTATTATGAGCCGTTAACAGAGAAATAGACCCAGAGGGACCGGTGTGGCTCTCATTTCGCACTCCAAATCTCAATCTGATGTGAGCATGAGATTTGACGTCATCTGTACACATGAGAATGTAGACCTGAATCTGAGAACTTGACAAGCATCCACTAAGAGCCTATCTGCTTCATTGGATATAATGCACATTTTGCAAGATGAGCAGTGGGAGGGACTATAACCTCATTGGTTGTAGGACTTCTCCAAATAACCAATTGGAGGGATAACTGTAGCTAAACACAATTTCAAACTTTAGGCTACAATGAAGTTAACTCTTCATGTAAATGCTGGAGAGCAGGGTGTGGTATACAGTCAGTGTTGATCATATGCATGTCTTGTTCAGAGTCCGCCTGGCCCAATGCGCTTTTGTCCCAGACTGCGCCTGTTCTAGTATATCAGGTTGTTCATTCTGGGGTCGACCCACTGAGGACTCGCATATTTTTAGTCAGCCCTAATGATCCCCTGGACATGTGGCTGCCCTAACGAGCCAAGATGGCTGATCATGGATAATTATCTTTAAGCCCCAATCACTCATGTCCTCGGAAGATTCTGTCAGTTCCACAGTTGCAGACAATCTGAACACCACCCCCACCTGCCCTCAGGTCCCCTTCAGCCTCTTCTCCCCATTTCCAAACTTGCCCCCCCCCCCAAACACACACATACTCACATTCCACACCCCACTGTGGAAGGATGTCAACATGCACATTGACCCCATGTGAGCAGAGAATGCCGGGCCCTCACCTGATTCGACTCTATATGCTTTGTTTACATTGCCTGTGAGATGGCCTGGGGGCATGACCTGTCTCCCTCCAGCATGCATTTTCATGTGTGTTCAGGCAGCATCCTGCCAAACCACACAGGTTTCTTTATGCTGTTTATACAGAGATGTGTGGTTAGTCCCTGTAGGCAGATCAGTAACAGCTGATCCCTCTCCATAGATGGGCTTGGAGTTGGCTGGACCGGTCCCTCTTCACCTCTGGCATGTGGCTGGATTTGAATGGTGCCCTCAGGAGGCTCGGAGTGGCAGGTGGCGAGTTCTGCATTTCATTCTTGGTGCACTTCTGTGCTGTTGCTCTGGTACCCTCTGAATCGTGTTTGTAGAGTGGTGTGTCTGAAGGGCACCCGGCACCCCCTTGAGCTCCTATACACTGCTACTGTCTGGGAGAGACAGGAACAACCCCTGTGGTGCTGATACTTCTCAGGGACACAGTGAGGAACACCCAACGAGGGGTGTGGCAACAGGCACAACAAATGGTACACATGGAGATTTAGGAGACTAAACATTTTGAGACTGAAACAGGCCTGAGCTCGATATACTGCCATCACATGTGGAACATTTCAGTCATCTGTGTTTAGCTTTACACTGTTACAGTGTTATAATATTGTGCATTTTCCTTACATTTACACTATTGCAGTGTTACAATTCTGTTCTCTTTCCTTACATTTAGACTTAATGCTATCGTACTGTACTCTCATTCCATAGATTTATATTGTTACCGTGTTAGCGCAGGATGTCCTGCTCATTTGCAGTGTTAGCACAGGGTGTCCGGTTAATGTGCAGTGTAAGTGCAACTTGTCCTGCTCATTTTCAGTGTTAGTGCAGTGTGTCCTGCTCATTTGTAGTGTTAGCGCAGGGTGTCCTGCATGTTGGCAGTGTTAATGCAGTGTGTTCCACATGTTTGCAGTGTGAGTTTAGTGTGTCCTGCTCGTTTGCAGTGCTCGCGCAGTGTGTCCTGCTCGTTTGCAGTGTTAGCGCAGTGTGTCCTGCTCATTTGCAGCATTAGCACAGTGCTCAGTCCTCCAGCTCACCTGCTTACACTTGTTCTCAGCGGCTTTCTTGTCGGACTCCGCCTGCTCAGCGCGGTCGATGGCATTCTCCTTGTCCAGCTTCAGCATCTGCATCTTCTTCTTGATGGCCTCCATGGTGGCAGTCTGGGTAGGATACTGCACAGTGAAGCTTCCTGTGTGTGGGAAAGAGAGTCTGCAGCAGACAGGGGTCTGGATGGAGGAGAGGAGTGTCAGAGGAGTGAATAACGAGAGAGCAGCACTGTAGGTGTCGGGGTCTATGGGACCCACGGTTGGACTTTTTCCCCCACAGACCCCTCCCAGCCACACCCTTAAAGCCCTTTTCAGATCAGGCCCGGGCTGGCCTCTGTTTCAGCTCTCAGCCAAATCTCCTCATTTGGATCCATGTGTCATTAGGGGGACAAAGAGGAGGAGAGTGTGGCAGGAGAAGACCCCCTTCCATATTTAACCCCAAGCCGCTGAAAGACATGCAGTAGGAGGCTGAAGTTATCCGGCCGGGCACAGGGATGGGGATAGATGAGGAGCTAACATCTAACATCAGCAAAAAAACACCGCAGGAGGGCTGCTGCCTTTTAACTTTCCTAAACGGCTGACCTCCCTCCTGACGACCGTAACCTGAATGTTCAAAGGAACACACACTCGAGGAACAAGACATGTGCTTGAGGTGTTTCCTACAAAATCTGACATGCAGAGGCAGGCAGGCAGGCAGGCAGATGATAGATAGATAGATAGATAGATAGATAGATAGATAGATAGATAGATAGATAGATAGATAGATAGATAGATA
>JAABNX020000049.1:14358632-14384229 GCA_015163995.2 Mormyrus lacerda
TTTTGGGGGGGGGGGGGGGGGTCACACACATGGTTTGGCTCAGAGCTCAATGAGCAGAGTGTAGAGTCTGTCTGCAGGAAAGTGGCCCCCACCCTTCACAGCATGGTATAAACCAGCGCCCATATACGGTAAAAAGTGGCCGGAAAAGCCTTGTCCCCACCCAGGGCTTCGTGCAGGGAGGAGCACCTCTGGGCCAGATGAGAACATCCGGGGAACCTTGGGCAGAACCGGCAGAACTGCCGGGTCGGCCGAAGCAGGGGAGAGCTATAGGTGCTGTGCGTACCGCCAAGTCCGTGCTTAAGGCCAGTGTGCCATAGACGAGGGATGATCTCAGCGTGTTCGCAGGCCAAAGCGCTGGCTGACGTGTCTCGTTAGGAAGCCAGTCAGACAGCAGCCTCGTGGTGCTGCTCCAGCCAGACACAGGCAAACGGAAGCCTGTCTCCCCCCCCCCCCTTCTTTTAGGACTCTCTGCTCATCTCATCTTGCCCTTTTGCCAGACGCAGGCGCAAATCCCCAGTGTATAGTCCTCACCTGCACATGTGACCTCCCACACCTAGCCGGGCCACAACCCCACAACCAATCCCTAACTGTCCGTGGCGGTGGCCAAAAAAAACTGCTGGAAGAATCTGGATGTTAGCCAGGTGCAAACAGGGCCCTGCCTTCACTGATAGCTGTGTGTCTGAAAGAATGGAGCAAATCAATTCCCAGGCTACTGTCATGCATCCTGTTTCTGGCTGGCTAACAGGCTAATGGGTTAACAGGCTAACATGCTAACTGGAAATGGCCTAATGGATTAACAGGCTAATGAGGTAATGGGCTAACAGACTAGCCAGCTAACAGGCTAACAGGCTTATGGGCTAACAGGCTTTCTGTAGAGATAAGCCCAATCCAACCACTGCCCTCTGAGTCACATACCCTGGAGCCCTGGAGAACCAAGCACGGCTGTCTCTGTCTGCATCCTGATCTCACCACCCCCCCTCCCCTGGCACCATGAGACAAGCCTTTTAAGGAAGGCATCCCTACATGGAGGAATTAGTTCTCTACCTCAGCAGTTTGGTTGGGTCTCTCAAAACCAGTTTGCCAGGAAATGCGGGACAACAGCAGGAAAAAATGAAACACCCTCAAAAATAAACGTTTCAGTAATTAAACACCTTCAGTCATTTAGGCCAAAACTATGAACATCTGTACATATCATTTAGATGCTAAAGTTGCCTGCACTCAGTTATAACCCCCATAAATCTGAAAACCTGCAGGGATAAGTTATACTTTCAGAAAGTTTGTCAGTCGAGGCAAGGAAGGGAATTTTTTCCTGGCACATGGACCCGAATTCCCGTCATCATAAGTCCAGCCCTTTAATCACTGCACCCCCTACTGTTCATGTCCTAGAAATGCAGAAATCTTAGAAAGGCGTTGTTAATGCTTGTACCATTTGCTAACTCACTTCACGGCCTGAAGGTGCTGATCACAGACAGAGGGAGGAGTATGGCGGCTCTGCAGAAGCCACGCCTACACTGTCGATCCGTCACTCACAGGACGAGCTGCTCGCCATGTGGCCGGAGATGCAGCAGTGCCCAGAGAGTCTAATGTTCTCCTAAATACAGACTTAGGCCTGGGGTTATTCCCGGTCCTCCTCCCCAATGCCTCCCTGAGATTAATTGTGTTCTCAAAGGTCCTTCGTGGTCCAGCGGCACGTAGGAACCAAGGCGACCACCTTTGTTTAGGGAAACAGGCCGCGATTCTCAACAGCAGCTGTGCCCACCCACATTTCCCAGAAGGCCGTTTGCTCGATGACTAGTTACAGTAGCGACGTTTTCAGGTTGACTCTGTGGAGTAAACTGTCAACACAGAACAATTAAATGTGCATGGCAGAATTAAACATGGAATGCAAACAGAAACGTTTGCTGAACGAGGTGGAGTCAGACTGATGACCGCCGCGGCCCCCAGCGGCCCCCAGTGGCCTGCCCACCCACTTTGATGAAGTTTTTGGAGTAGTCAGCTACTGACACGTCACCAGATATGTGTGGGGGGCCCTCTGCTGGTGATTAATGGAAATGTACGTGTGGAACATCAACAGAGAATAGAATAGAATAGAATAGAATAGAGATACTTTATTAATTAATTTTCTTTTTTCACTTTGCCCCATCTTGCTCTCTATACAGCCACCATACAGCGTCCAGGGAGCTGGGGGTTAAGAGCCTTACTCATGGGCCCACTGACATGTGACTGTTCTGTCAAGCCATCGACCTTCTGATCACAAGTACAGAGCCATACACCAAGATGTGCCTCCGAACGTAATTCTACTGCCCAACACTAGATGGCGCAGTGGAGCAGATATACAGCAATGTCTCTACCTATCCCATTCTATTTACTCATGCAGTGAGCTGCAGTTTTAGCACACTAACTTGGCAGAGCATTTTAATAGGGCTTCAACCACAATGCTTCAGGCTGCTCTGGTCCATTTCCTCATCTGGCTCTTTTAAAAAAAATTCCAAGCAGTCTGCTCATCTGTTGAAGTATTTGCTGCTCTGGACATAGTTTTCAAAATGCAAAAAAGTCAGAAAGCTCTAATTTGCATCCGGTTTGAGCTAAGAGGTTCAGCCGAAACGTGTCATTCTCCCTCACATGACGATGGAGCAATGGTGACCCCTAGCTCCAGGTGCAGGTACTTCAGGACACCACCCAATGGACAATGAGGTGTCCAGATGTGTTTTCATCTCCTCCACAAGATGTCCCAGCTGTGCAGTTTCAAAAGTGAGCACTGTAACTCTACAAACATCTCCCTTTGAACTCCACCAGTCATCTGCTTTCCTGAAAACATACCCCCCCCCCCACCATGATTTTAAAACAAACAGCAAGTGCCACTTGGGTTGGAATCCGAGGCCTTTGGTATACTAGTGTCGGGGGGGGGGTGGGTGACCATTATGCTCCCCTCGCTGCTGGGACATGTGACACGCATGTGGAATCACACACGCCACACATGAACTTCCTGTAAGAGGAGCGGCTGGATGTTCTGCCTGCGTGTCATCCCATCCCATGCCGAGATTGTTCCAAGCTGCGGAGGATCATGAGAGGATGGGGGGGGGTGTCACGCGATTAGGAACCCAGTAACAATAACCCTGGCCTGGGGATACCCTCTGCAGTGGATTTCCTCACCAGCTGGGATACGGCCGTAAGGAGCATTGATTCACTTATCTGCTCACGCTCTAGTTTTTCGCGAATCGATGAAAATTTAATAGCAGCAGTCAGACAGGCTGCATCTCCCAGCCTCTCCGAGTCAAACTCACCAGCACAGATTCCTCCAGCGCTCTGCAGAATAACCCAGTGCACTCGCTCTACACCGGTGTGTCATCTTAACAGGGACACTGCCTCAACCAGCATGCTGGACAAACAGTAACTGGTGAATGGGATAATGCCCCCTCTCGCCCCCTTACTGCCCCTGTCACAACTGAGTGCGACAGAATGCCTGACTGGGCTGCTTACCCACGCAGATGGGGGATTAGGGCTGAGAGGTGCCACCAGGGGATTCCACTGTGAGGTCCCGACTGGGCCATCCCTAATTACCCCAGCAACGGCCCCCCTGCACTCCTGCCCCCGTCCTGCCTGTGAGCCTCCACAACACAAACCAAACACCTGGACGGTCTGGTTCTCCTCAATCAATCGTTTCTCTCCACGTCTCAGCGTACAGCTGCCGGTATGAGGCCCATTGCCCGGGTAACCTCCCACTGCGCATTCCCAATATTAAAGCCACCGGCTCGTGCTGAATCATATGAGTAGATGTAAAACAACAGAAAAAAATAAACGGGCCCGTAGTTTGAAATGGAGATATAAAAACAAGAAAGTGATCTTTAGCTAAGAGCTAGTAAGACTCAACTTCTGAACACCTGACACGTCTGTGGACAAATTTTTAGGTTCGGCACAGCCGGAGTGCTGCAACAGGCTAAAACAAGAACATTCTAGATCTTTGCATAGGTCAAGATGGAGGGAGGGAATCGGAGACCGTCTCAGGGAGTAACACAGACCCAGTCACATGATTCCGTAGGACCCCGAGATGATCTGAAACTAGCCTTGTTTGAGTTAAAAAAAAAAAAAAAAAAAACAGTCCAATGGAGAACAGACCTAACGACACATAAGGGTAAGTCAGATACAAAAGGGTGTAACCACTCCGGCTGTGAAGGGGCCGTGTTTGGAGTCACGCTAACCTTCTGTAGGAAGAGGTACTTTATCGCTTTCAATGAGCAGTTTATCTCTATGTTTTATGCACCCTGTCATGCTCTCTTCTGCTACCAGGGTCAGGGGAGGACTGATCAGACAAGATGACGGCATAACGGGGCCCTGCAGAGCTCAGCTTTCCTCCAGACCGAGATCCCGTGCTCGGAAAATCACAGACGCCGAACAGGATTTGTGGTGTTTTACTTCGAATTGTGAGAAAGCCCTACAGGAGGTCTTACTTGTTGGCCAGAACCAGATGTCACATGACATCACCGTATCTGTACGCCTCCTGGTCAGTCTGAGGGGGTGACGTGACCCCAGGATTCTGCAAAAAGTGCCCCGGGACGCAAACGCCTGAGTGTCACTGCCAGGAAAGGGCCTGGAGACTTTAAAGGTGAAACATCTCAGTTTTCATCAAGTTTGAGGATTTAGAAAATTTATTCTTAAATCAGGCATTCCTATTATTATCTGGCAAATTGTTTTGGTCAATACCCATTGTTCACATTTTATTTTCATTTTTCAGGATCATTCATTTTTTGCACTTTTTCACAAGAAAGGCCAGACCTAAAAAAAAGTGCTTCAAAAATCAAAACCAGACCCACTCACACCTATTGAAGAACTTATGTGATGATTATTTTACTGGCCCTATTATCAGAGACACTGACACAGCTGATACATCCTTATATATTTATACAGTTGCTCAGGTCAAATGCATGGCTCAAGGGTACAAAAGAGGGATATGAACCCATCCTTCAGGTGCAGAGATTGGTTCTTTCACGCCTACTGCCGAATCTCAGCACTTCTGCAGAATCTCAGGTTATCAGCATGTGTTAGAAGCACATGTCCATCGGCAGCCTGGATGTTATGTCTGAAAAGCCTTCTTGCAGAAAACCATCATCCTTTGATTAGAGAACAAAGAAAAGCAGGAAGGCACAGATAAGTGTGGAGTGTCCTTACACCAAATGTCAGGCTGGGCCTCCTGTTTTATTATGACTCCCTCAATGTCACCGTGAGCCTTGGTTGCACAACTAGACTTCTCGCAATCGTTAGCGGTGTCTGGCTTAAAAACGAGTGCCTATTGAACAATGTACCCGTTTCAAAACGTCCCCAACACAAAAAGAGGGTCGGGTGCAAGACAAGAAAACAGCTGCCAATATTTGACAAATCAGCAGCGAGCACGGTCCCATTGGACGCACTGTTACACCAAGACAGCGCAGCTATGAAATATATTAAAGTTATATTTAAAATCGTTTGCTCAACAAAGAAAAGGGGGATAGAGAACATGAGTTAATGCATGTTACTGCATTACTTAAAACAGATTAAAAGTCTCAAGATTACTGCCTTTGCTGGCGTCCGCTTTTGCAGGGCTCCTCAGAGAGATGGTGCGTGGAATCGGAATGGAATGCACCCGAGGGGGGCTTGCGGGGGATGGGGCTGCCCTCTATATCGCCTGCGCCTGAGGCCTATATCCCTAGTCTTTATTAGCCCAAACTAAACTATAGAATATCCAAATGCAGGCTATTTTAAGTATTATGTTTAAAGAGCGATCCGTTATTTTTAGAATTAATTCATCTGTTAAATATATAACAATTAAGAAAGGCACTTATTTCAGATGACTGAGCGTTCTCCTTGTAGAGATTAACAATGATTATGATCGACTATCTGGAGACGGAGAAGATGTAAACTGAGTAGCTCACGCTTGCCGGCATGGGGTGCCCTGTCGGCTGAGGGTATCCACCTCTGATTGGCTGACGTCCGACCAATGAGACGAGCCAGATAGTTCACACCTTTCTTTAACATATGTGCGATATAGTTTGACCACATTTTCTTTTTGTTGCGTTGGAACGTTCTACCTAATTTATGTGCCTTATAAACCCGTCTTCTTCATTTAGAGTAATCTAGAGAGGAGCCCACAAAAATTAAATTGCGACGACAATAAGTATACGATTGAAATGCAAAGCACGTTAACTTTTCCAGTTTAGCTCTAAGTTATAGATGTGTATGTCGTAATAAACGGATTTAGGATGCAAGTGATAATTTAAATACAGTAAAATGGGCTTTGGATGTAACGGGCACGACAAAACAATTTCAGCCAGTTTAAAAATATTTTATTTTTTAATTAGACCAATAATCTTGACATAATTTTTATTAAGACCTGAAAGTAATTTGCCTTGTATGTGAATGCAGCACGTTAAAATTTTCTTAGTCGTGTTTTATATAGGCCCAATTATCACACATTATTTAAATTACATAGACATTCTCCGTTAAATCTGAATGAAAAACAACGAAAGAGGTGTTAGTTTTACATGAATGAATATTTTGTTATAAATACCCAATAAGCCATATAAAATGTGATCGGAAACCGTTTTGAGGGTTACAGGTACGGGACCGTCCGGAGAAAGTTTTTCAAGACAAAGTCACCGCCCATTAGAAGTATTTCCGACCAATGGGCTGCAGGACATTTGTGCATTGGCTTCGGCATAAAACCGTAGGAGCGCACCGAATGTGCAACAAAGAACGGGATAGCCGCTCCGCTCCTGGCCGAAGGCTGAAGTCGAGTCGAGGGACCCGGGATTGTTCCGCACACGCCTTTTCATCCGGGACTCATCAGTTAAAAAAAAAATAAAATAAATTTTTAATAATATGGGAAAACAAAGTATCTACATACTGTTTTTTGGGGTTTGTTTTATCAAAACTTGCGCAAGTTTTTCCAATACCACTGAAGCAACTCCATCCAGTAAGTTGAAAGGTTTTAACGTTTTTTCCAGTGTAACCAGCTGACTTTTTGTGAATATATTATTTTTTTCTAAGCAGTTGGTTATTGCGATTTAACCTGATTGAAAATGCCATTGCCAGCGGGAGGGCAGACGAAACCTACGAAGTCCGTTTCTGGAGCACTCGGAAATCGCAAACATTGCTGACAGCCCTCGCTGTCTTTCAGCCTGCAGCTACTCCTCTGCATGTGACCTGATGTCATACGAAACGGGTGAAGGGCAATTCATTAGTGGACGAATGGACGTAGCCAAAAGACGCCCATGCATTTGCCATTTCGCGACGGTGGGGTCAGTTTGATGATTCGTAAGTTAGATGCGGGATCGGAGTTTTTTATTTGCCACAGGGGGCGATATTGCTGCTGATTACCGAAAATCGTTCGGTCAATGGACAGTTATTATATAAAAAAAAAACTAGACACGCCTTCATCCCAAATAACGCTGTTTGTGATAATATGACTTTTTTTGCAAGACAAACACCCTAAAAGCTTGGCACGCCTATGCAGGAGTTACTCAACATGACCGACCTAAGTTAACCATGTCCTAAGCAGTTGATTTGTAACCCCCTTCTCCTGTCTATTTGACTTATTTAGCACTTAAAGATTTGGGGATTGCCGAGGATCTCCGTGTTAGAAAGCCCTCGTTAATAATGCGCTGTTATAATATTGTGTTTGTAAATCTCAGTAGGTGAGGAAAAACTTGAGATTTTCTTATGGGCTCTCATGTGATGCCGATCTTCCCGTTTGTCTGAGATTCACTTTCCTTGCCTGTGCGTATTCTATTGATAGGAACCACTGACATAGTGTGTGTGTGTGTGTGTGTGTCTGCCTGTTTTTCCGCGACCATGTGGCATCCAGGCACAGACAACGCCACCTCCTGGATCGAGAACTTCAGCGACGTCGAGTCCAAGTTCTCGCTCAGAACGGCCGACACCCCGGATGAGGACATGTGCTACATCATTCCCGGGCAACCGGACACCATCGCGGGATGTGACTTCAAGCGCGACTCACAGACCTTTGTGGTCATCCACGGATGGACGGTGAGTCTTCGGGAGGCGATTAGTGAAATAAAGGGGAAAACGAATGTGCTCGAAATCACAGGTTAGCCTGATGCTGGATTTGGATGCGGGCGGTGGTCCTGTCCCGTGTGACCCGCGTGGCCCCCCCTCTCCGCGCCCGTCCACAGGTGACCGGGATGTATGAGAGCTGGGTGGTGAAGCTGGTGAAGGCCCTGTACGAGCGAGAGCCCTCCGCCAACGTGCTGGTGGTGGACTGGCTGGCGAGAGCCCAGCAGCACTACCCCACCTCTGCCGCTTACACCAAGCTGGTGGGACGCGACGTGGCCAAGTTCGTCAGCTGGCTGCAGGTGAGGCCAGGGGCCCCGTAAAGGGTGGGGGCTTAGAATGATTCAGAAGGCACCTTATTGACAAGAGCGCTAAAAATTTTTTTATATAATGCAGCAGAATGGGTTGGGGGTCCAATATGATATTTTTCATGGGGCTCAAAATCTCTGGATGAGGTCCCACTTTGGGGTGAGGTCTGTAGTTATCTTTACAAGCAGCCCCCCACAAATCAGTTGCGGGCCCCCGGACATGTGATACGCAGGCAGTAGGGGGTGATTAGCTCAGCTGGTGCAGGGACACGCATGGCCATCTGCGTCCTCAGGAGATACACTTGGGTATTGTAACACGACGCCTGCGGCTCGTGACTTAGCTGTTCTTGAAAGCTGCTTGAAAAACTGCCACCCACCGCAGGCCGAGCTGAAGTATCCCTGGGAGAAGATCCATGTCCTCGGCTACAGCCTGGGGGCCCATGTGGCAGGAATCGCCGGCTTCCTCACCAAACAGAGGATCAGCAGGATCACAGGTGAGCAGCATTCTGGGATAACACCCTGACCAGTTATACCACGAGTATATAGGTTCATCATGAACATGCCCTTTGTCCCACTCCAGGCCTGGATCCCGCCGGGCCCGGGTTCGAGTATGCCGACGACCAGAGCACGCTGTCCCCGGACGACGCCGAGTTTGTGGATGTGCTGCACACGAACACCAGGGGGTCGCCGGACCGCAGCATTGGCATCCAGAGACCCGTGGGTCACGTGGACATCTACCCCAACGGGGGCACCTTCCAGCCAGGCTGCGACCTGCAGAACACAGTCATGATGATCGCCACCTCCGGCTTCCACTGTACGCTGCCCGTAGAACATGTCCAGTCCCTTGTGATCTCAGACAGGGCAAGCAGGTTTAACTGAAACACATTGTGCCTGCAATTTGTCAAACAGCCAGTCAGTCAAAAGTCAGCTACAGTTATTGGCCAATAATGTCTTTGACCCCACCCCCTGGCACTGACCTCACCATCTTCCTTTCTGTTCTGACCCCGCCCCTTCCCCGTGCTCTTTATTGGCTCCTCGCAGACATGGACCAGATCGTAAAGTGTTCCCATGAACGCTCCATCCACCTGTTCATCGACTCGCTGGTGAATCAGGAGAAGCAGAGCCTGGCTTTCCGCTGCGGCACCAAAGAGGCTTTCAACAATGGCCTGTGCCTGAGCTGCCGCAAGAACCGCTGCAACAAGCTGGGCTATGAAGTCAGCAAGGTGCGCTCACGGAGGTCTGTGCGAATGTTCCTGAAGACCCGTGAGGCCATGCCCTTCAAAGGTAAGGCCCCAAGTCTGCTGCCGGTGGGTGGAGTATTTAGCCTAAGCTCTTTGTCACATGACCTCTGAAATTGCATCGATGCGGATTCTGAAAGTTTATACTGACCACAGGTGGCGCAGTGGTTAAGGTTCCAGCTAGCGGTGACACACCTCCAGGCTTCTCGCGTGGGATTGGTGGAGAGTGGCATCCCTGCAACTGGTGTGTCAGAGAAATCACAACAAGTTGCAGAGGTCACCGGGGGGAACGGGGCACGGATATTTAAGTCTGAAACTGGACACCCCCCGTGATTGAGGCAACCGAGTGCAGAATGAATCGGGCATTTTAGTCCAGATCCTACAATCATACACTATATCTGACAGTCTGCAGACTATTCCACAGCAAACCAATTAATGCCCGCAAATATTCGCATAGCCAACATCTGCTAATGTTTAAATCCCAGCGGATAAAAGCTTTTGTGCCCTCGAATAAGGTCATCCACTTGTTTACCCTGATACACATTCTGCTGCATTACATTATAAGCTACGAAAGTAAAAATGCACAGCTGTCGGTCCCCTGCTCAGAGAGGGGATGTCCGCTTGTAAGCCCCCTAAACAAACATGATTATAATGTAGTGATGTAAGACCATGGTCCCAATGCTCTGCTTCCCATAATGCTGTGCGGCTTGACTTTCCTGGCTCTCTCTGATAGACAAGTGCCTTCCATTCCAGATCATGCGGCTGTGTGTTGGGGAGGGGTGTCTGAGGCCCTTGCTCATGATGCCTTTATCCACCCCCAACCCCCCCCTCCCCCAGTCTTCCACTACCAGGTGAAACTGCACCTCTTCAGCCAGCAGAATCAGACCTTCATCGAGCAGCCAATCAAGATCACTCTGCTGGGGACCAATGGCGTGAAGGAGGACATTGCCATCGTTGTGTAAGACGCACCATCTCACACAAACTGTTCTTGTCAGTTAGGACTACTCTGCTTCTCTGAATCAATTTTTATAGCAGACAATTACAGTGAGTATTTCTATCCCATGTCCATAATATGTACTATGGTAGAGTTAGAGGTTTCCTGCCTGTGTTCGATCTCGAAGGCCTCAGCTGAGCACCAACAGCACCATTTCCTTCCTGCTGACCTCTGATGTGGACATCGGAGACCTGCTGATGGTGAAGCTGGTTTGGGAAAAGGACTCTTTCCTCAGTTTGTCCGGCTGGTGGAGCAGCAGCAGCTTCCTGGTCCGGAAGATGCGCGTCAAAGCTGGAGAAACTCAGGCCAAGTATGTCCCACACATCCCTACCCACGTAACCCGTCGCTGGTACCTGGTTCTGTCACCAATGCGTGTGAGGATGACCCAAAACTCCCTATCTGCACACATTCCAGGGCCGTCTTCACTGTCAAACAGGGGGACTTAGTACACCTTGTGAAAGGTGGGGAGGAGATTGTTTTTGTGAAGTCTGAAGAGGATGAAGCCAGCCGGAAGCAGAGACGGTACAGGCCCGCCCTCTCAGACATGCAGCCAATGGAGTTGCATGTGTAGCATCAGATGACTTCTAGCTGGAATGCCATTGGCTGATTGCATGTTTTTTTTTTCTTTCCTGATTGTAGGATGCACAGACTGAAGATATATGGGAGTTCCTTCAAACAAAGCACTATGTAAAACTTCCCCCAAAGCCAGCACCCTCCTGCTGGCCAGAGGCTGGTTCCTGCACAATGTAGCTCTCTCTAAATCGGCATGTCTGTCTCACTGAAATGTGTCCGCTCACTGATTCTTGTCCTTGGACAATTTAAGCACTTTGGTAACAGTCTTCTAACCAGTGATGAGACACATCACTGCTGTCTTCCTGTCCTCATTCCAGAACTAAGCGCACCCTGGATTTTTAAACTGGACTTTTAAAACCGACAACGGTTGAACGTGGAACGTGTAGCCTTCGGACTTTTCCCTTGAGGCTCGCAGCGGTTTTTCTTCCTGCCCCGCCTGCTCGTTAGAGTGTACTGTAAACATACCCGCTTCATTTATATACGTGTAGCAATTGTCTGATTGTCCTCCATGTGCTTCTGCAGTGCCAAGTGATGATGGCCCTGAAGTGCGAAACACAAAGTGATAATAAAACACAAAACAACAAAGAAAAAGCACAAAGGCTGGAGAAAAACACACAACGTATATTTTGTGTGTGTGTGGGGGGGGGGGGGCGAGTTCCTTAATGCCTTGTGTTTTGCTCTTCAGGGCCACCATAGCATTCAGACAGAATTTAGCTTCTCTGTTAGCTTTTTAGCATTAGCTTGCAGGCGCAGCCCGTCGTCTGTGGGCATCGTCCACGGTCCCATGTCTGTCTGCTGGTCCTTCTGATCTCCAAGTATTCCCGTTGCTTAGATCTGCTCTCCAGATGTCCTAAGGTTTAGCTTTGGTCACATCATGCCCATAATGGTATGAAGATGAATCCCTTCTTTAAGCAGACACGTTACCTCCGATAGCGTATTAGCCATCCCAGTTAACTCCCAGGGCTGACTGTACACGGGTGTGTTGTCAAACAAGTCTTTGGAATGCATGCTATATCTAGGCTCTTAGAATAATAATAATAATAATAATATTTTTAAAAATTAGGGGCTCAAAGCTTCCCACTTTAACGCCAAAGGGACCAACCCAGACAATTGTCACAAACTCTGTGGAATGGTGCCAGACCAATGGGAAGCGATTTCTCAAATTTAGATAAAACAAATTGAAACTCACATATCGTGTCTCTTTTGTGTATTTAATGTTAATGGGCTTAGGGCGTGCAGTCAAAGTATGGTTATGAGTCGCCTTAAATCAGGGTTACACATAAAAAATCATACAGCTGGTTCAGTATGACTGTCTGCTATAAGGGACTGACCTGAAATCTCAGCCATCAAAGCTCATGTCAGTCCTGGTACTTCAGTGTATTACCTTCCATGATTATTATCTCTCCAATAATACATACTCTATTTATTGAATGTATGTGTATATTTGTATATTACGCTGTACATAATATATTTTTGCCAGGCTTCCAAAGATATATATTTTATTATCCTCTTCTTTGAAGTACTATTGAGCTAACGTTCTGCTTTTGAAGGTGGATTTCATACAGAGAAAGTGGGTTCGGTAGGCATTTCTCCCGCCAACGCGGACAGTATTTATGTTTGTTTTGAGATGCAATGTACTGTATTAAAGGGGAAACTTGGTACTGTAATAAAGCTGGTAAACCTCAAGAAGTCCTGTAACTTTTTGACTTTATCTACAAAGGAGAATCACAGATAAAGCCAGTATTTTTTCACTTCAATCAGCACAGTTTTGCCGACGCGTATCCGCCAAAATGAGATTTAAAATGTTATTTCGCAAGTCCAGCAGTTCCTAGAAATCCGTGGACCGACGCAGTGGAGAGAAGTTAAACAGACATTTCTCGGAAAATTTCTGCAAAAGGAATTAAGTGCCCCATGAAAACCACCGTGCCAGGACAGCTTGGTTTTTCCACAGATGGCAGTTTCACCACGTCCTTCAGTCCTCTTCTAATACGCCCACTAACAACACAGGCGAAACTACTAACACTCCAACCCATTAAACAGTAAATCAGAGCAGCAAAAACTGTCCCCTTCATTCCTGATTTGAAGCCCCCGCTAATTCTCACTGAGAGAAATTGTCCCAACTTTTCTATCGAGACACCCATAACTAGTAAAAACGTATTCAGATGCAAGAATAAAATGAATCGAAATGTTTCGTTGGTGCAGCAGATGTCCAGATGTTTGTCAACGCAAGCTCTCAGTATTTATATACGAATGATCCAGGGCCAATTAATTTTACCCGGCGGCGCCACCCATCTGTAGAAGTAAACAGCGGCTGACAAAGCTGTACACTTTGTACTTTAATTTAAACGAAGCCGTGGAATTAAGAAAATATCAATCTTTCCCAAAAAATCCAATTCCTTGACTAAAAGGATAATCTTTATGAAAGATTGTTTTTTCTGTTAGTGTATTGATTAATCAGAAATTCAGTGTTACATACTGATCCTATGTTCGTTTATCATTAATCAGTCATACTGGTTTATGTATTTCGTGCTGTTACTATATTTGTTCATGATCTGTACATGATGTGTAGTAGCTCAGTTACTAAGTTACTTGTGTCCCCCCTCAAGGAAAATGTTGTATAAACCCAGAGGTGGAAAGTTCAGGTGCAGAAAGTACAAATCCAGAACAAGATTTTGCTTCAACCAATTTGTTGAATATAAAGAGTCACAGCAGGTTTGTTGAAACAAAATCTTTCTCTGGATTTGTACTTTCTGCACCCGAACTTTCTCTCTCTGCATTGAACCATACAAGCGGGAGCAGAAGCATAGAAACACCCGGTAGGACGGATTCTAATGGGACATTTGATCAGATTGCAACGTTTACCACGGAAACGGCATTTAAATATGTAACATACACTCAAAACATTTTGCCACGGACATATTTGTTAGTGTGCGGACAGGATGAAAGACCTTGGCTCTTGGCACGTGGTATCGTTTTTTTGTCGCATTATTGCCTAATGACATCACGGCATTATTATTAATGGAATTATTTTTCACTCACTGTCAAACGAACTCAGGTGATCCCCACCTCCCTCATAGCAGGGTTTTCCATTAATCGCGGGGGCCGGGCGAGGTGGAGCAAGCGCAGAAGGCAGGCATGTGACTTCGGCGTTTGGCAGTACTCCAGCTCACCCGTGCGTCACTAACGGGGACAAACTGTAACCCTAAACAGGCACATCCAATAAGCCCCAACCCCCTAAATGCACATTATTTTAACCAATGGGTGTGGTCTGTAGGGTCATGGACCTACCAATATTGTGGGAGTACTGTGTATGTTTAGGTAGACGGGGGTTTTCCGGGCTGATTCGGTCCCTACCAAAGTTGAAATCAAACGTGCGCCTATGTGTAAACCACTACTGAAATAACAGTACATTTACATCACTAAAATCAACACCGAATTATATTTTGAAGTTTGCAGATTACAACGTGCGATCGTAATGAGTTTTAAGATGATCTATCAGCTTCTCGTGCATGACTCCTCGGTTAGAGGTCATTGCGCATTCATTTGATGTTATGAAATATTTATAGAGAAGGTTCACCATCTGCTAATTGAACAACAAAAAACGAACGGGGGGGCATTTCGACCACTGCTCAGAGCTCTCGGCCATGACAGCACGATGTTCCGTCCAGGTTAATGTCGTCATGGGCTGGTGAACGATGACAATGTCACCTGAAAGGCGACACATAGGAACACCACCCCCTCTCTTCTTGCATGCACTGACAGTGTCATGCTTTAATTTTACATTGACATATAATTCTACTCTTAAATTACATTTTGACTGACAATTAGCCCCCCATGTTCAAGCTGCACCCAAAGTTTTTTCATCTCCATTAAAGTTTAGATTCAGATTTGTATTATGGCGACCATGTTAGTGATAAGCTGTTATCAGATCGATAGCTTTATACAGGCTATGTGTATGTAAACACATACACGCTTTCATAGCGTAGTAGTGACGATCCAAGCACAGTAAATGTTGCAACACAGTACACTGCCGGGTGACAGTGTCCATGAATGAACACCTGATTTCACACTGTTCAGATAAAATTAAACTGTTTTTCAGCAACATCACGCATTTCAGTAGGCTATCTGTATTTGTATCCTGGGACAAATCGTGAGAATAAACGCCTTCTAATTTACCTTTGCGAGAAATTCACCTGACATGTCACCTCAACATCTGTAAGGTCACTATAATATATAAATAAAATGGTATCTGGGGATATTTGTAAGGAACTTTCCGGTGACTTAATGGGTATCGCATCACTAGACCGGTATAATAATCACGCCCAAAGTGCAGCCCACTGGGCGTCCGGATGCGCTATTTAAAAGCTGACTGACCCTCTGAAGCATATATTAATGCTATAATGACACACAAGGAATATTGATTTCTGGTTTATTTTTTAAAATCCTCAGGCAACAGGTTTGCATTTCATTACATTAGATTTTGCGCTGATCGGGTTTAGATCGCATATTTTCGGAAAGACATGAAAGTAGAGGGTTACTGTTGCATTTTATTGATCGTGTTAAATGCTGAAGTGCCCCCTGTGAAACTTCTAAACGAAGACGAGTCCAACTTCTTTGGTAAGTTGAGCAAGTGGTAGGTTTTCCTGTGTTAAATTAACGCGGCTGCCTGCATTCGTTTAGAGCTCATCTGGTCAGATTTGTTGCATCTATTAAGGCAAAGTTTTAAAATAGCTGGGTATTTTGTGAGATAACCGAATGTGAGCTTTCATTTGGATCACCGCGTGAATTGTCTCAGTGACTAGATCAGATAGCGAATTTTAAGTAAATAAATTAATTTTTACCTGGGAAATAAACATCAATAGATGTACTGTAAGTTTCATAACTGGGGAATCTTGAGGTTTTGCTTTTATAACAGAGAATTTGTTTTTTGCTGATTAAATTTGAATCGTGATCTTGTATTACACAAGCGTAAGGTACTGACTTTCACCCCCCGACCGGGATAAGGTTATAGCCTGCCTCTATGGGGCTCACCGTATCAAACTTTCTGGGCAGAGTGAATATGGGCTAGGTAACACATCGGCGATGCACTGAAGCTATTAAACATAGTGCAATGATGCATGAAGTAATGACAGAGTCTTAGACTTCAACAAGAGTCACCTTTATCAACATCAGTATGAATTTGTGAAATGTAAAAATCACAACGACACCAGCTATTCAGAAATGCCGCGAAACTCGATTTAACTATAAAATCCGGCAGTTTGGACTATAACTTTAATTCGCATTTAATAAAGCTTACAAAATACAGCGATAACGTCAAAAAAGATAATTATACTAAATGTTAGTTATAACTTTAAATATGTTTGACTTGCCTCCTCCCCTCTTGCAGGCAATGTTTTAGAGCCCTTGAAGGACCTGTTCAACCAGGAGAGCCAAACCGAGGACAGTAACCACACAGAAGCTAACCCGACCCACACAAAGTTCTCCATACGCAGCCCTGCCCTCCCCCACGAAGACGAGTGCTACATAGAAGCTGGGAATGCAGCCTCTCTGCAAAAATGCAGGTTCAACGCCACCTCAAGAACCTTCCTGGTCATCCACGGATGGACGGTAAGCTTTAACAGCGTTGCCAATCACACGTCAAAAGCCGTAATACGTTTAACGCTGAACAGGCATATATGAGGTCTGACTCAGCTGGGGGTCTCACTAATAATAACCAGGTGAGCGGCATGCTGGCTAGCTGGGTCCCCAAGCTAGTGTCAGCTCTGTTTGAGAGAGAGCCCGACGCCAACGTCATCGTGGTGGACTGGCTCAGTAGAGCCCATAACCACTACTTCACTTCAGCCCAGGACACGGAGCTCGTGGGCCAAGATGTAGCCCATCTTATCAACTGGGTCATGGTGCGTACGCTGTCGTCGTGGACCGATCTGGCCATCTAAGCAGAGCCGCTTCAGCTCTCTCACACATCTCGTTACTCTTCTCAAGGACAAGATGGGTGTTTCGGCAGAGAACCTCCACCTCATTGGCTACAGCCTTGGGGCCCATGTTGCTGGGTTCGCCGGCAGCAACACCTCCAGGAAGGTCGGCAGGATTACTGGTGAGCACAGGATCTGGAGGCAATGTGGGGAGGGGGGAGGCCTGGCCTGTCCCAGTACTAACCTATGACATAAACCAGTGATTGGCAGGATGCAATAATTCCACCCATTTTTCTTGAGGAACTAGCCCTTCAACGCAGCAGAGCAAAAACAGCAATGACCAATGGCTACTGTTAGGGTGGGTGGGGATTAAAGATATATAGGTGGAGACAAACCTGTAGCATTTAAAGGCATGTGGACATCATTTAAAGGCATGTGGACATCATCTGCTTTCTGTAGGTCTGGATCCAGCCGGACCAGTCTTCGAGGGGGCCCATGCTGACCGGCGCCTCTCCCCCGATGATGCTCACTTTGTGGATGTGGTCCACACCTTTACGCGCTCGTCCTTGGGTCTCAGCATCGGCATCCAGAGGCCCGTGGGCCACCTGGACGTCTACCCCAATGGGGGGACCTCCCAGCCTGGCTGTGACCTGCGCGGGGCCCTGGAAGAGATGGCCCACTTCAGCTTGGCGGGTGAGTTTCTGAAGGAACAACGAACTCTGTGAAAAATGCCGCAGACTGCTCCAGCATCAGCCAGCCAATCACGTGCTGGCCGGAAATGACAGACACACTGGCTGTCATTGAGTTCTGAAGGCGGTTCCCCGCTGCGCCCTGTGACACCCGTTCTCTCGGCATCCCCACAGACTGGCCCTCAGCCGTGAGCGTGGCGGTGCAGTGCGAGCATGAGCGCTCCGTGCACCTGTTCATTGATTCACTGCTGAACGGCAACACCGTAGCCCAGGCTTACCGCTGCGGCACCAGCGACATGTTTGACCGCGGCATCTGCCTCAGCTGCAACAAGGGCCGTTGCAGCCGCGTGGGCTACGACGCGCGGAGGGTCCGTCACGCACGCGACCGCAGGATGTTCACCAGGACGCGCTCCTCTATGCCATTCCGAGGTAAGGCTACATATCAAAATCTTTCAAAAACCTTCACCTCACTCTCAAACACAACTAAACCCTGCTGTGACGCGTGACGTCCAGTGATGTCTTATTGGCCGCCAACAGTTTACCATTATCAGCTGAAGATTCACTTCTCCTGTAAGTGGACCTGCCCTGAGCTGGAGCCCTCACTCACGGTGTCTGTGTATGGGACCAAAGGGGATGCTGAGAATCTCCAGCTGCACGTGTGAGTTCCCCGCTGAGCTCGTGCCTCAGGTGCCCCTAGAGCAGTGGCTCCCAATCCAGCCTTCGGAGACCCACAGACAGTCCATGCAGGAGATGAGAAGGAGCAAAACTGTGGACTGTCTGTGGGTCCCCGAGGACCGGTTTGGGATAATAACGTCAACCGTGGAGGTAATTCCTGTTGATCACGTCAGTCTGATAGAGTTGATTCTGTATACAATGCTTGACAGGCAGTTTCCCTTCCAGCACGGACAAGATCATGGCCAATAGGACCCACTCGTTCCTGCTGGTGACTGAGGAAGACTTGGGGGACCTGCTGATGATGACGTTTAAGCTGGAGGAGACTGGTGGCTGGTCCACCTCCTCCCTGATGAAGATGGTATCCTCATGGTGGTCTGGCGATGATGCCAACAGCTCCCACATGATGGTCCGCAAGATCCGTGTCAAAGCTGGTGAAACCCAGAAGAAGTGAGTAAGGATCCCTTCTGGTTGGGCCAACGTGCCGTGACTGAGATTCATTCTAACTGATGCCAACAGCTGATTTTTCAACTCTTGCCTCCAGGTTGGTTTTGTGCATGAAAGACTCTCAGCCTCTAAATCTGGCAAAAGAAGTAACCTTTGTCAAATGTGAAGATGGGTGGAAATCAAGCTCGAGAAGGTGATTAGTCCTCCACCACCAACCTCTGACCTATCTACAACATTGGTTAGCTGCCTCCTCAGGTTAATGGGGGTCTAAGTTTCTCAGAAAGGACCCAAAACTCTTTAAAATCACTCCCCTTGTCACCACAAGGGATTAGTCTAAGACTCCTCAGGTTGATGGGGGTCTAAGTTTCTCAGAAAGGACCCAAAACTCTTTAAAATCACAATTAGTCTAAGACTTCACGGGAAGCATTACTTCCCCCATAAAATTGCCAAAAGAATTGAATTTGTCAATATATCAACGTAAATTCATTTTCTTGCAATTAATGGTGTTATCTGTCTTACTAAGTGAAACACAATTTCAAGTTGCGTTCTACAATATTTTCATTAATTTCCCTTTTTGAAGCCACGAGAAATACAGTACATAGAGACCATGCTTCACTGGGAGTCTATGAGAACTCCACGCATAGTTTTTGCTTTGGGAAAGTTCATTGGAGTCTTTCATCACATTTTTTTAGACCCGCCTGGGAGCCAAGGCTTCCCAGCATGGTGACTCAGAGACGACTGGACAAGACATGAAAAACTACTAATCGTTACTGCTCATGACTGATAGATTTCACATGCTGCCGGTGGTGTTGGTTCAGAGTATTCATTGATTCTGTTGTATGCAGGGGCACAGAAGCATTTGCCAATTCTGTAAATGAAGCTGTCACCATTGAGTTTTGAGTTTGATCACTCGTTTAATTTTAAGTGAAAGTTAAGTGATTTTTAGTTTTGTAGTTTGCTCACTAATGAAATTCTCTATGTTCAAAATAGTCAAATCGCTTGAGGAGCCATGTTGGTATGTCAGGTTGCTACATACAAGTAGCTGACCAGCAAAAATAAGACATAAAAAACACTTTTTTTGCGGTTATACTGGCAGCTGTGGACACTGCGCTTCCCTCATTTAAAAAAGCACCATAAGCCACTTCTGGTCACCTGTGGTTACTCAGAAAGGTTAACAAACATTTAGCAGGAACAATGAAATCTAGATATAGTGTATTGTGACACAGAATTATCTTTGTTATTGTTAATTTCCAGTGTGACTTACAGACAGCAGACTAACAGAATTATCAGAGACAGTCTTCAGGGTAATAATAATTCTCTTCTTTTCTTTCATATCACACAGACGCCGCATCCGGAGAGACTGAGACAAAACTCATCCCAGAAATTGTTCCTTAGATGCTTCTTGTTTACATTTTGGCCCCGAAGCACTGCACTCACAGCTCCGCATTGTAGCCGCAGCTGTGTGTAAATGCACGTTTGAATGTCCTACCAGAAGTGGATAGAATTTATGAACTGGAAGCCATGCTGGAGCAGCCAGAGATGGGGGAGAACGGCTTCAGAGAGGAGTCTGTGCTGTTTGGAGTCAGTCAGGCTGACTCTCATGTGCTCAAAGGGTTCCCAGCTCAGGAGAGCACACGAGGAAGCTTTCCATACCGCTAGCCTGTCTGAGGGGGCCGTGGTGTTATAAAAGAACAATCGCGCACGAATGTATAGACTGATGTTATGTACTGACTAATCTCTACCAATTGACAGTGAACAAGCCTAAGGACTAGTGTGGGCTAAAGAGCTGGAATCATCACCGAGAAGTAGGCCTCTAGTCCCAAGGTACTGCTGTTGTACCCAAAGGTTTGGTGGCCCGGGCCACAATACACACAATACACACTGTCTGAGCTGTGACCGGCAAGGCGGCAGCAGGCAGATAAGCCCCACTTTGAGTGCGTCTTTGTGTATAATTTGTCAGATTGACTTAATTATCAGAGCTTTAAAATGTATGATGTACAGTATTTATAAAGGTGAATATACTATATATATATAGAGTCATATTTATCTGGTATTACTGTATATTCTGTATATAAGAATTAAATAACTACTTCTGAGTGACCATAACTTATATAAATGTATATCCTGTATATATAACAAATAAATATGACATTTTCTGACAGTTTCTTCAGACTGATCTGGATTTCAGTGGCTTGTATATCCTGCACGGGGTTAAAATGCACACACTGGTCCCGGTCCTGCCCCAGGCTGTGGATGGCTTCCCACATCCCACATGCCCAGGTCTCCCTGATTATGAAACGCGGGTCAGTCTGAAGCAGGCAGCCCAGCTTGCATAATTCACATACATAAATGGTGCTGAGGGCATTTCAGATATAAAAAAATACTTCAGGTGGTACAGTCTTTAAACATGCAAAAAGTGTCTTCAGAGATGCAGGTCGCGGTAAAGTGAGGTCCAGCTCTGAGACAAACATGCTGAGAGGAGACCATTTTGCGCCCTCCAGTGCTTTAATCACTGCATATAACAGCATGTTCTGGGAACACAAGGGGGTGTTCATCGCTGGGCAGCAGATATGCATGTCTAATGTGGCAGGCTTTCACGGGGAGTTCGACATGCCTAGCCCTTCGTATGTTGCCTTTCATATGTTCTGCCGTGCAAAACTACACTGCGTGTGCCATCATGATATCAATGAGGACGGCTCCTGGCAGACATGCGGGTTTGTTTACCTGTTACACTGAGATCTCTGCTTCAACTGTAACAAAGCCTATAGACATAAAAGTTGACTTTCAGTTCAATAACTGCACCTACTGTTCAAGATTTTTCATCCCTGGGGGGGTTTATATTCCCCCCTCTCTCACACACTGGTTTTCTCCAGACGTCCCAGGAGAACTCACAACTGGTCTCATCACACACTAAACTGGACAAGGAAGGACATAGAAGAGTTGGAGACAACCGGAGAAAGGTCACCGGAGAGGGGGAGTGTCAATTTCAGACACATACCTCAGCGTGAAAGCTCCTCCACATGCATGTCAAAGACGGCTGTGTTTCATGTCACGCTGGACAGCCGCGAAGAAAGGTGCTTGTTCTGGGAGTTTATCTATCTCCAGGAACCCAGAAACGACCACATGGACAGTGCATCAGATACACTACGGGAATGACGCAGCACACAGCATATGTTAAAGGCGCGGCCCATCAAGGGACATCTCTGTGGGGCCAACAGCAGTCAAAGGTCAGCACACTTCAGGAGAACTTTCCCGAAGCACTTCATTGCTTCCATGTTCCTGTGTCTGTCAGCAGCATTTCTGAAGAATTACTCCAATCACTGACCACAGTGGCACTTCTCTAATGGATGGATTGTTTTGTGGAATTATCTGAGGAAATAGTCAGTTTTACTGGTTTGCTCTGTCCGTCATTCTTATAGCTTTCCTTGTGTTGTGGATGCTGTTCCCACGGCAACATGGCCACCACCTACCATGTCTGCTGGCTTGGCCCCTGCTCTCATGCATCCGGAAAAATGTGGCGTATTTATGGCACCTGCCATGCTTCCCCTTGCTGTGTTTTTACTACAATCTTTATCTATATGTGTCTGGAATTAAGTGACCAGCATCAGAATACCGAAGCTTCCTTAATGAATGAGTCCACATCATTTATACTCGGGAGAGGCTGAATATCACTGAGAAAAGCTGCTGTGGGGTCTGACTGGGGTGGGCGTGGCCTGGCAGGAGCGGGAGACCCTGCTCCTGATTGGCCCCCTACAAATTACCCGGAAATGTGGCTGAACAAGACAGATATGTAAGGACGCCAATCGAAGGTAGGCACTAACACAGATGTGCGATGCGTCGGGAGTTTGGCAAGAAGCCAGGAGGTGGGCCTGTTTATGTCCACCGCAAGGTCTCCAGGGGCCTTTTGTGTTTGCTGGAGACTGCTGAGATATACGAAGAACAAAAACATCCGCAGGGAGGATGAGACGCTCCAAACAGTATCGAGACCAGTAGAGTGCACCCCATCTCAACATCTCCTGGTGAATCTGCCACACGTGGCACTTCTGAGGTCACCTTACAGAGCAATTCACAGCACAAGCACACCCCACTGCCTACCTCTCATCCAGGACCAGTGGCCTGTAAACATCCACCATTGGCGAACGATGTATTTCCAAATCCATCCAATGGGGGCAGTGTTTTTACATTTTTTCCCACTCAAAAACCAAAATTCACCGCAGTCCTTCATAAGACAAATGAAGGAAATAGACCAATGCAAAGACAAAGGCAGCTGTTAAATTCAAAACAAATGTGTAATTACACCAAGCTTAATGGAACCTTATGTTGCAGTGCTGTGGGGAACAGACACACTTCCACAGACCACCTTAACAGAACCAGTTAGAATGGAGCCTACTTAAAAACACGACGGGTGCAGTGACACAACAACACAACAAGCCAAGAACCAATCAGAGTTATTAATGGGGCTATAAGAGGGAAAGAATCTGATTGGCTCATAACTCATGGAATTCATGGAATGAGGAGAAAATATGAGAGGGGAGAGTGCACGCCTCTGAACATGGCAGCAGCCCAAGGTACAGCAGGTGACCCCAGGGGGCTTTTTAACGGCGCTGGGCCAGGTCGTTTTATAGGGCTGGAGGTCTGCACTGCCAGTCCGCTTCTGTTTCAGCCGTGGGGGGGACGTCGGGGAGCATGACTGAAAGATAGGCAAGTGTCTCAGTGCACTGCACACCTTTGTGCTGCAGCATGGCCTCGCTCTGACACACTGCCCATCTGGCCAATGGCACACGGGAGCGAGGTGGGCAGCAACCCCCCCCCCCCCCCCCACTGTCTCCCGGTCACGCAGCATTCGTGACACACCACCGGTCCCAGTTGAGTAATCGAGACAGGCACCACCGGGCCAAAGAGACAGAACCTCGGGCCGGCGGCGTGAGCGGGCGTCGCCGGCACGCCCCGCTGTGCCTTGTCCCGTCTGACCCCAGGCTGCATGGTGGGGGTGGCTGGGGTGGTCACAGAGGTGCCTCCAGGACCGAGGTGGGGGGTGTCGTAAGTATGGCCTCTGCTCCGAAGACCACGGATTTCTAAAGCTGCTTTCCAGGTTTCAGTTCCTCCATGTTGGGGACAAAGTTTACCCATGATGCAAGAGGGGACAGCTTGGGCAGACGGTGCAGGGCTACAGCGGATGACTCAAATGCTAACCGGCAGTATCACCAATACTACTGCAGTAACCGGCAGTGCCACTAATACTACAGCAGTAACCTGCAGTATCAGTAATAAGACTGCAGTCACTAACAGTGCCACTGATACTACTGCAGTAACTGGCAGTGCCACTAATACTACCTCAGTAACCGGCAGTATCAGTAATACGACTGCAGTCACCAGCAGTATTACTAATACCGTTGCAATGACTGGCAGTATAACTGATATCATTGCAGTAACTGACAGTATTACAATACTACTGCAGAAGCTCAGTATGACTAACAGTATTGCGGTAATTTCTGGTATTAATATTGAAAATCAGTCTACAAGTCTGTGGTCTAGAATTGGTCAGGACTGGACCAATCAGAATAGGCCAGAAGAATCAAACCGGAACAGACTAATGGGATCCAGAGGCACCAGTCCAGGTTGCCACCAGAGAGCTGCAGATCCACGGCAGGTTTGGAGAGGGGTCAGCATGACTGATATCTTCCCCCTGTTTTCACCCATGAGCACCCCTAGTTATCTAGCTGTGTCTGCTTGACAGGCCATGGCAAGTGCTCATGGAAAATAGACAGGTGCATATTTAACATGCTATGCCGCTGTAGATAATCTATTTTAACCAGGCAAAGGCATGTGGGGCACATGATCACAAACGGAACAGCTACAATGGTAACAAAGGTCATGTGACTTAAGAAGCCGTGTGACTGCCTTCAATCTCACTCGATGGAGTCATATTTGACAAAACAATCAATGCAGGTGAAAACGCAACGTTTTAATTTTTCTAAAGAAACCATTGTTTTTTTTTTTGACATTTCACACCAAACATCCACATCTGATGTCCTTAAACGCAGTAAATATTATGGGATGCCGAGTGACAAGAACAAAAACACTCACTTTCCATGGCAACATCTCCTATCTGCTTGCTGACAGAATCACACTGGTTTTGTCTGCGGCTCCAGGTTGCCCAGTGACCTTGGCTTGGGGGAGGGGGGGGGGGCAGCACCAGAACAAGGTCACATGCTGGGCAAAATCCTCCAGTAAAACTTACGTTTTGTTTCATAACACAAGGTGGGGAGCACAAAGATGAGTTTTGGGGAACTCATTGGTTACTGTTGTATTGCAGACCTCTCAGCTGAGTTGCGCGTGATTTTCCCAATCCTCCGTGTGCGGTTTGGATACTGATGGACACACGAGCGGCACCCTTAGAGCACCCTGGAGTGTGTGGGCTGGCACACTGCGGGTCTTTCTGGAAGCGCTCACTCTGACGGCATGTAGGGAGCAGAAATATAAAGTACAGGTATTTTATGGGTCCTACTGAAATAAAGGTAGCTGATTTTGAGAAAGACCTTGGTGTGTATGTTGATGCTTCCATGTCCCATTCTTGCCAGTGTGGGGAAGCAATAAAAAAGGCCAATAGGATGTTGGGGTATATCTCCGGGTGTGTGGAGTTCAAGTCAAGGGAGGTGATGCTAAGATTATACAATTCCTTGGTGAGACCTCACCTAGAATATTGTGTGCAGGTTTGGTC
>JAABNX020000049.1:14433245-14450849 GCA_015163995.2 Mormyrus lacerda
CAGACGGGCTGAGTAAGAGAACACCCCCCCCCCCCCAATATCACTCACAGAAAGGAAGATCACTTTAGGTCATCTAGCATCACAGCTGGTGGAGGAGGATAACATGCAGGGTATCTTAGGGACAGACAGCCGCAAGTCTGAATTCCGAGTGGTGAACAGCTGTTGTACCTTTGAGTAGGGTACATTACCTGAACCGGGAAGGGGTTAAATTATCAAGAAAAACAGGGTTTTGCAGGTGGGGGGGTGACAAAGGGTCAAATCAAGTCTAAAATGCCTGAATGTAAAAGTGTGAAACCACAGCAGGCCAGTTGATGGAACTCCTTTTCTTCTATCCATCCAGGGCTGAGGGGGGCAGGAGGGCAGAACTCTCCCCATTACAGTCAGAGCAGTCAATCACTCAGGAGCTTAGGGCACCTCCAACACCCACCACTGCACCCCCAGAAGGTCAGCACATGAGAGTAGAGACAGAACAGGGACCTCGAGAGCCCCCCAGTTCATTCCATGTGCGAGCACAGAGGTGGTGAGAGAGAGCGAGAGTGCCGCCCTGATGTCCTTCACACGAGCCCAGCTCAGCGGCTGTGCAGTTAGCTTCCTATGTGGGTTCCGGCTCGAGACCAGTGTCCTCCGGGCAGCATCCTTGCTGTCTCTCTGTCTTCTGTGAGTGTGTGAGTGTGTGCCTCAAACTGTCATGGTGTGGTGGGGGTTTGGGGGGGGGGAAGCAGGACCTCCAGAGCCTGATCTCACTTCCAGGCTGCTGCAGAGGAAGACAGAGATAGACAGAGTGTTACACACACACACTGCACACACATGCGCGCGCGCTCACACACACACACACCAGGTAAACATATCTTTACGGGGACCGCTCATTCATTTCTACTGGAAAAATGCTAACGCTAACTATGACAACCTTAATCCCTACCCAGCCCTAACCATATAACCATAAATAAGCAGGCAAATTACAAGAGTTTTCACAGATTTTTATTAAACTGAGTTGTTCCTTATGGGGAAAAAATGGGTATTGGTCACGTTGTGGGGACACGTGTTGTGTCCCCATAAGGTAAGGTATGCTCTCTCACACACACACACACACAACCCTGACCTAACGAAGTACCAGTTTAACGAAGGGGACTAATATAGACTTATTAGAATGAGGATGCAGCATAGCGGCGAACCACAGAGATGCGATACAGCCCCCGCCCCCCCAGGACTCCTTTTTTAACATCAGGGACACAAGCACATTTCTACACATTTCATTCTTGGTCTTTGCAAATAACTTTGTGGGGTAGAGAGCAAAGTCTGTGCCCCCTGAGAGGTGCGGGGGCGGGGTCACGCCAAAGCTGTGGTGAATCAGGGCCAGGGTCACGCAGGGGTGAGCGGGCTCCCAGCGCAGTGCGAGTAAGGGTGGAGTCTTCTCAGGGCGCAAACCGCAGCACAGTCACAGCGCCAGCGGCCGCAAGCAGCACCCCCAGTGGTGGGGGCGAGCAGCTGGTACCGTGAAGGAAACATTCATGATGGATGGCATGAATGCAGCATGAGTACAGACAGAGCAGGACCCGCTTCAGGAGAGCTGGGAGGGGGGGCAGACACCTCCCTCCCCCCTCCCAGGAGGCCCGCACAACTGTGATAATAATTGACTCAGAATCATGTCAGACACAATCATCTTCACACACACACACATAGACACACACACTCTCACAGCAGATAGTCGCTCCTGCCTGCACATGGGCCGTGACACTGACAAGCACGGGCTCTGAATACGCGGTTTGGACGGGAAGCCGGTTGAGTTGATAACACTTCTGCTTTTGGCCCTTTCACCCATGAGCAAAGCGGTGCCACAGGGTGTCGGGGGGGGGTGCTGGCCTATCTCTGACCGCACGGACACACGCAGCCACACACACGCGGCGCAGAGATCATGACTTATCTCAGCCCACACGCCCTTCCTGTTTATAGTCACTAGCAAAGTCGTGGGAACGGTTGCACATCTCAACCAGGGGGGGCCTCGACATCTGACTGCCCCCTGTTAAACGCTCGGTGATGTCGGACCGCTCACCGCTAGGGGGCGCGGGCCGGGGGGGGCCCATCCTTGTCGGGGACTTTGCCGGGCTGTGCTGCCTCCGGGCCAAGGGGTCGTCCACCAGGCCCTGCGGGGAAACAAGGCAGCATGAGACCTGGGACCCTAACCATACCTACATCCTTAAGGGGTCAGGATCCAAGAAGGTTCCTTCTGTGTCACATGATCAGAGCTCCCCCACCTTCGTCATGTGACTGAAGTCGGCGAAGTCGCTGCTGCTGAAGAGGTCGGGAGCTCTGAAGGGGTCTGGAAGAGAGACACACGGCGATGGTGTCAGACGCAAGGACCCAGGGTCAGGTGCCGGGGAGCGGGAGGGGAACGCTAACTGTGGGGGTGGGCGGGGCGATGGGGGGTTGAGTAAGCAGGAGGGCCATGATCACGTGGAATGACACAGACGCACAGACCAATGTGGGGAAGATCGGATGGTCACTTCTACCTGCACGTTTTTCACTAGTAGGGAACAGGAAGGGGGTGTCAGTGTGTACAGGAAATAGGGAAGTGTGTTCCTGTCAGTGACAGGGTAGGGGGGGGGCATAGTGACACACACTGCTCACCGCAACCAAACTGCACAATCCGTATAACTGTAGGTCATGAGGGACAGCTGTCAAGAACAACCCCCCAGGACCCAGGCCTTCCCCAGAACCTTCTGGACCAGCTTACCCGAATTGTTTGATTTGGGCCCAACGGAGGCAGCCTGAGAGAGAGAGAGGAGTGGGGGGGGAGGGTTAAACTCTCACAAAGAGGTCCTTAGAGATTTGAATGCGATTTCACAGATCGGTTACCCTGGAGGGGGGGGCAAACGGCGAAGAGGGCGAGAAGAGGTCCCTCTCAAAAAAGCCATCGGATGAGGATGTCTTGAAGGGATCGCTGTCTTTGAAAGGGTCACCGGAAAACGTGTCTGTAAGGAGCAAGGGTCAGGGGGTCAGTTTGAAGGTGGGGCTTCAGCGTTGAGGGGCATCGCTGCAGTGCGAGTGTGGGTGGGGCTTCAAAATGGAGGCGTGGCTTATACCACCAAGGCCGGCCCACACTCGGAGATGCCATCTTGTTGGCAGTTGTGCGAACAGCATCTCTGCAGTGCGAATGTGGGCCCCCCCTCCTGCCTCAGACCTTAGCCAACTGATCCCGTGAGCCCCCACTGGGCCAACAAGGCCATCGGCAACCCCACTGCATCAGGTTAGGGGTACCTTTAAAGGGGTCTGATTTGAAGGGGTCCTCAGTCGGAAAGGGGTCAGAGGTCAGCTCCGGGAAGGGTGAGGCCTTTGTCCTTAAAGGGTCCTGCTGGGAGCAAAAGCAGTGAATCCCATCATGATATGAATCCATCTCCAGGGTCGGTGTCATGGAGCCAAGAGTAGCATGATGCTATCGAGGGCTCAGCTCAGTCCCATGATTCCTCACCAGGGCATCTCCTGGCGGAAAGGCGTCGGCCAGGTCGATTGAGCCGGTTCCGTTTAGGATGCTGCCGTACTCCTCGATGGTCCTCTTCACCTCCTCCTGACTGGCCTGGATTTGGGACAGCTTACTGCGGGCCTGCGGGGGCAGAACCACAACTGGAACATCCCACTGGCACCTGCTTGGTCAGCCTAAACATCAATCAAATTAAGAAGCCCGGCCCCTTTACAAACTGGGCCACGGCCCCCTGTAAGCACCCCCCCCCCATCACCTCACCTGGCTGATCTCCTCCTGTGTGGCCTTGAGGGACCTTGTCACAGCATCCAGCCGCGACCTGCCAGCACGTACGCTCTGCTCGAGCTGAGTCTCCTCATGCTGTAAGCGTCCCAGCTCCGCCCTGGCCTCTCCCAGTTCCGCCTCCTGGCTCTGAATGTCCACCTCCTGTGACTGGATCTGGCTCTGCAGAGAGGTGACCTGCAAGTGCACATGGCCGTTAGGGGCCGTCTGCTGTACGCCGGAGCCCCCCCGAGACAGACGGGCACGGCAGGGGCCACACCGTGTGGGATTCCTCCCGGCACTTGAGCCGCACGTCGGCCAGCATGGATTCCAGCTTTGCTCTCTGCTGGTCCATCTCCTGCAGCCGCTCCTGGGCATCCTGCTTCTGCGCCTCTAGCTGCTGCAGGCCACTGGCCTCCCGCTCCAGGTCCCTCTGCATCTCCTGTCATGGTGGGAAGGGTGCAAGAGATGGGGCTGCTGTTCATCAGGTCAGACAATAGGTGGTATAGCAGTTAAGGATGCAGACTACCTTCCAAGGGAACCGGGATCAAACAGAAAGTCTATAAAAAGCCTATAGAAAATGGGGCAAACAGCCTAACACCGAAATGATGCTCCTGACCTCGGGATCTGAACCAACAATCTTCCTGTCACAGGCACAGCATCTGAACCCTCCCAGCCACACCCCTACGTTGACTCCCTCACCTGCACCTCACTTGATTGGTGCCTGATGGCCTCCTCCTTCTCCCTAACCTCCTTCTCCAGCAAAGATTTCTCCCTGAGCAGAAAGGGGAACAAAACACACTCTAGTTTTTATATTCTGCAATTCTGAATTGATCAGAATCAGCTACACAAACCTCAGAAATGACACAAATCAGCCCAGCGCCCTCTGATGCCTGTCGGCCTGTATGGCTTCCTGTCCACTAGGTCTAAAACCTGACATTCAATTCAATTTCAAGATTAAATCCACACAATTTACCACAGCCAGATAACAGACACGTTCTTATGCACTATAAAATACACCTAATATTCATGTCCCTGGTGGACAGAGGAGGTACTGCAGATGAGCGGACAAATACAAAAGTAGTCTATCCTACTGCCAGCTCACCTCTGCAGCTCTGCAATCTCTAGGCTCACATCATCCAGATCTTTGATCCCAGTGAGCTCAACCAGTCCCCCTGAGTTCAAGCTTTCCTGGGGGGGGGGGGGAGAGAAATGGTGCCTGAACCAGAAGCTACAGGTCATCTGTGTACATGTTGTTGACATGATCATTTAATGTTTATTAACCTAAATTACATGAAGTGGTGCTACCAGCAGGGGGCAGCACTGACATCTGAAAGCTCACACTGAGATGAGGCTAAGAACACAGACCCAAACAGATGGCTGTTACCCAGCCCAGGGGTGTATAATATATATTATATACACACACACACACACACAGACAGAGAGAGAGAAAGATGAAGAAACATGACAGACCCACAGGCTGGTGATGAAACACAATCAGCAGGGGGCAGAAGAGTTACTCACACGCTGCATTTCTGACAGGCGTGTTGTGTCTGACCCCGTGTGGGACAAGAATCCCAGAAGACTCTGGAAGAGAGGAACAGAAGATAGAGCAGGGCTTGGAGTGAGGTGTGATGGACATTGTGGGGAGAAAAAGTGGGAGATCAAGGGGGGGGGAAGACAAAGGCAGAAAGAGGAAGAGAAAAGGGGAGAAAGTGAGACAGGGAGCGAGGAAGAGAGAGGGCTGGAGGAGAGCGGGGAAGAAAAAGGCTACTCCAGAGAGGAGGCTAAGGCCAGCCGGGTGGCGAGTCACAGCAGACTCCCTGTAATGTCAGTCCTGATCTCCTAAGGACGGCCGGGTGGTGAGTCACAGCAGACTCCCTGTAATGTCAGTCCTGATCTCCTAAGGGCGGCCAGGTGGTGAGTCACAGCAGACTCCCTTTAATGTCAGTCCTGATCTCCTAAGGACGGCCGGGTGGTGAGTCACAGCAGACTCCCTAAAATGTCAGTCCTGATCTCCTAAGGACGGCCGGGTGATGAGTCACAGCAGACTCCCTGTAATGTCAGTCCTGATCTCCTAAGGGCAGCCAGGTGGCAAGTCACAGCAGACTCCCTGTAATGTCAGTGCTGATCTCCTAAGGGCGGCCGGGTGGCAAGTCACAGCAGATTCCCTTTAATGTCAGTCCTGATCTCCTAAGGACGGCCGGGTGGCGAGTCACAGCAGACTCCCTGTAATGTCAGTCCTGATCTCCTAAGGACGGCCGGGTGGCGAGTCACAGCAGACTCCCTTTAATGTCAGTCTCTGTAATCTTAGTCCCACAGTTGGCTTTATTCCCCAGTCTTCTTCATTAATTACAGGTTCGCTAATTAGCCTGATAGCTGAGTTAATGGAACAGCTGAAATCATATGAAACCTAAACTGGTCCAAAACTTATTTAACTCAATAACCCAAATATGGTTCAGTTCAGGAGCTACAATGCTGAACGTAAAAGCCATTCATTAACTGATTGAATGATTGTTTCACTCAAACCAAAGTTTCTTCCTTTCTTTCTTCACCAGAGATTGAGTATGATTTACACAGTCATTCACCACCAAGCCCCTAGGGGGAGTCACCAGCCATTTCCCATAATCCAGTTTAGCAGAGCTGGACTCAGGGTACTCACAGCCTCCGGGGCAGCCCTCTCCGAAGGGGGCAGCATGTCGGGGGTGAGGGCCTGGGGGGGGTCCAGCCCTTTGGAGACCTTTAGGTTGATGAGGTGCATAGCCAGAGAGAACTGCTCCTTGGTCAGCCTGCCCACCTGTCTGGTATCGGCCAGGGACCTGGGTGGGACACACACACACACACCCTTTTTTGGTCTTCCTACCCAAGCCTGCACTGCCCTTAGCATAATAAAGCTTCCATATATTTACATGTAGCCTGCATTTCTGCTTGACATGGTCCCTCTAAGAACTTCAAAAAGCAGCATTTTGGTTTATAAGACCAGTGGTTAGATGCTGCATCCTGCACAGGGCCGGATCGGGCAAGACCACAAGCTCCCCTCCCCCTACTTACCAGATGTGGGCCAGCAGGTTTTGAGGAAGCCCAGAATTAATAAAGATCTCTCTCACTTCATGGCCACCGACCAGGCCATCCACGTCTATGTCTGTCTTCTGGAAGATGTCGTCATAGCGCCCCCTGTCTGCCACCGGCACCACCCAGGTTATGGAGGGCTAAGGTCAAGACGCAGGGAAAACCCAACAATCAGGAAAAACCAGAAAGTGAGTTTCAAAGAGGAAAATCGACAGGAATGCAACCAGGCCAGATCTCAGCATTCCAGAAACTGCATGCAGATCTCAGAGAAGCAGCCGTCTCGCCCTGGAACCACAATCCGCAGGATAACCAGCAGTCCTACCTCGAAAGCATACCTGGCTCAGAGACGCTAAGCTAACAAGCTAAGGCATTCGCATGTTACCATGGAAACACAGCCCCCCGGAGTGTCACACGCACCTGTGGCTCGAGCGAGGGCCTGAAGGAGGGGCTACTGGGGACCGAGACCAGGGTGGTGTGGGTGGGGGTGGAGTGCAGGCTGTCCCTGGCTGAGGGGGGCGTTGACGGCAGGACACACACGGAGCCGGGGAATGTGGAGCCGACCTTTTTCCTCTTGGAGGGTGGGATGAGGGCGGAGGGGAGACTCGGGGGGATGGGCTCGTGCTCCAGGCTGCGGTACACCAGGTGCATTGCCTGGGGGGGGGAGGGGTCACCAGTGCTCAGCCTAAAAGGTAAAGCACCGGAGATGATTCCAGAACCGCCGTAACTCACCACAGCAAACTCCTCTCTGTCCAGGCTTCCATCTTTATCAATGTCACTGAGATCCCACACCTGTCGATCATGGGGAAGTGGAGCGTATTTACAGGATAGCCAGACGCAACCGAATGCAGCTGGATGCAGCCGGACACAGCAGGGGGCAGCTGGACATAGACTCACCTTTCCCAGGACTTCCATAGGCAGGTTAGACTTCATCAGCACTGGTTTTGCTTTCTCGCCAGACACCAGTCCATTTAATGGGGACAGGCTCTCGAAAATGTCACTGAACGTCTCCCTCTCCTCTGGCTGCGGGGACAGTGACAGAGTGTTTTTTCAGTGGTCCGCGGACCACCCAGAACTTAACAAGGATGCAGATTCTCAGACTTTAGAAAGTCCCCTGTATTGTGGGGGCAGAGCCAGGCGGCCGCCACGGCTATTCCTCCAGCATGGTCAGCAACATCGGGCTCCTCACCTTCACGGCCCAGTGGGCGTCGCCCAAGGACTTGCTGCTCGGAATCGGACTGCCTGTGTCAGTCTGCAGACAGAACACTTCAGGTTATAGACGCACAAGTGAAGAAACATCTCTCCGACATTACTCAAACATTACTCAGATATTACTCAAACGTTAGCCACACTATGCTTCGGCACTCACAAACGTCGGCGGGGGTCCCGGGAGATCAAGGCCAGTGAGGCTGATTTCCTGTCCATTCTGGGCTCGACCCACAAGCCTCAGAGCTACCAGGAAGCCCTGCAAAGACACGAGAACAGCAGATGAGAATCAGCCCTGGCCAAGTCGAGCTGGGGGATATGCAACAGCGGCCGGCTCCACCTGCTTGTCCAGGAAGCCTTTTCCATTGGGGTCTGCCAGCTCCCATATCTGAAGGTCACAAGTCACATGTCGGTTACTTTACGTTCCAACCACGTAACACCTCAGCGTCCCCGACACGCATGCTCTCACACACCTGGCCCAGAGTGATGTCAGGAAGCTTTGACTTCTTCAGGAATAGCGCAGCCTCACTGGCTCCCACCGTGCCTGTACTTCTCGGATCGACCTGCAGGGGGAGACAAAGTGCACCCACACAGAGCCAGCTTCACCCACAATAACACTTAACATATTTTTCATTGAATTATTCAGTATCAGGGCAAGGCTGGCAGTATCCAGCGCTCTGGATTGTGGCTCAACACCATGATTGATAGAGGTCAAATTATAAGTCACTGAAGTGTACCATCTACCCCACCCTGCACCAGCACAGGCCCACCCAACAGCCACCCTACAATTGTTTAATTATCACTATGGGCTCTTTCACTATGAAATGATATATCATCCCAACCTACTCCATAGAAACATGAAAGACGACCACAAGTTTCCATTTATAAAAAATAAACTTCAAAACTACAGCCAGGACATCTTTACAATGTGACCCCCCCCCCAAGTAGGACAGCATGTTCCCACACACACACTGGCAAGTTGGCAGCCTCGTTGTCAGTACCTGTCTGTAGAAGTTCTCATATATAGGGTTTCCACCGGACAGCTGCAGGGACAGAAACACACTCACCGTGTTAGGAAGAGAGTTATACAGATGGCATGCAAACATTGCCCTCACAAACACAAAGGAGGGGCGTGTGGTACGGAAGGCCGCTTTAGGTAAACAAAGCCGCAACAAGGTTGGCCCAGTGCCTGAGAGCGTGAGGCAGGACCAGGCTAAGACACGGCACTCTCCTACGGGGTATAGCGTAAACTACCACTCATTTATGGGACCCACTGCAGTCTGCAAAGAGAGAGAGACCCTTCCTGACTCCCTCCGCTGTTGACAGAGATGTTCAACCTGTATGGGGACATCTGCCTGTTGTTTCAGAGGTTGAGTTTCCAGGGTGGGCCGTCCGGATCACAAGCCAGATGGTGCCAACTCTGTCCTAATTGCACTTCCTTCTGTGGGTCTGCGTGCAAGCGGCCCTTCCTGTAAGGCTCTCTCAAACAGTCACGTACCGCCATGGATCTCGGGAGTTTGCTTAACAGGGTGGCGACATCACAGGAACAAGGGACATGCCTGCTTTGGTCAGTTTCACTTACTAATGGTTAATAGAAAGAGGATGAGCTCTCATGGGATTATCTCACTACATCAAGCAGACTGGCAAGTTTCCCAAATTATCCTGAGCTAACCCTAGGATATCACTGCAAATTGATCACCAGTGACTTTCAGAAAGTGAAACTAAACACTTAAACATAAAACAAAATCAAGAAGCATTAGGCTTCAGTTAAATCCTTAATACATTTATTGTATTAAAGTCTATTAATAGAGCCTGTCACCTACACATACTTAAAGATATTAGGTTAAATCTTACGCGTATCTTACCAGACATAAAGAAAAACATGGGACATCTTGTCACGCGTGGAAAAATTATAAGGAGGAAATCAAAGCAAAAAACATTTGAAGGTTTAAAAAGCCAGCCGGAAAACACAGAGGAATAGCGACAAAGACGATGTCAGCTTCATGATTTAAGATTTTTTATGAAAACACATAGGCGGCATTTCAATTAAAACGGCAATTCCCCATAAAGACTTGACCGGCTATGCGGATCTGTAAGAGCGGATCGGTGTCATTTATCAGTGGACATGTGCCGGACCGGGACACGGACAGAAGAGAGTGCGCGCCAGGCAAAGCCGGGCTCTGATTTTAACAGGACCGCTCCGTGTCAGCATGGTGACAGCTGAATAGGACAGCCGAACCCAACAGGGACACCAAAACCGGCACAAGCTCAGACGAGCCCGTACGCCTCAATCATCAGCTTTTCCTTCAAATAACATTCACCAGGCAGTCAAAAGCATGCTAAACATCATTCAGACAGATCATACCTGTGCCAGAGACGGGAGCGCCGCCATGTTTCCTGCCGCAGCGGGGACGCGCTGCGGGGACGCGCACCCAGCTGTCCGATTATCCGCAGGGCGCACTGATTCAAAGACCCGACCCCTTTGCAGATAGGACCGCGGCTGTGTGTCCTGTTTTTCACACCAGTGCACAATTTGGGTTATACGTTTCATTTAAAAATATTTCTTTATCTAATTTTATTTGTATTAAAACATAGCCAGCACTCATGATTCTTATTAAAATAACAATCGTTATTTTTATGGTACTTACGAAAATAGCAAATACAAAATTATGATACTGGGAAGTTATGTTTGTGCAGTTTCCCATTTTAGTGAGAGAATAAAATCGAGGTTTTTATTTATTTTTCATCACTATGTCGCCATCTAGTGGGGATATGTTTTAGTAAAATTATTTGATTTAATCCAGATGTTACAAAAAAAAAAAAAAACTTCGGATTCAGTTAAAAAGACAGACTCACACAAATTAAAATAAAAAGCAGTGTCAACCGGAAAGCTTCACAAAAGCATCTTTGATTATTCTAAACGTAGTCTATAAAAAAAAAAACCTGTTCCACAACAGAGCGTGTGACTAATCCAAAAAAAAAAAACTCAGTTCATTAAAAGAATGACTTAGTAGAGATAATAATAGAGCGTTATTTAATACTACTGTCTAATCAGGTCCTTCTAGGCACACATCCCAGGGATGAGGGAATTATCACTGTACTGTACCGTCTCCATTCGTCACTTATATCCATATTTTAAATCCTGACACTGCGCCCATTACGACCAGGGACAAAGATTGGGAACAGTAACCTCTATGAGAATTCCCCTGGGGCAAAATCACTGTGAAACATGTGAAAATGGGACAGCTCTTAATCCAATGCTTTGGGTGGATCTAGCATGCGTTAATAATCTCAACACAGCAGTCTGCGGACACACGTCTTTTTAGCCCGATATGAGGTAGCAATAGAACAAAGATCTGAATACGCAGTGCGTCGCCAGAACCAGGAGTAAAAAAAAGCTACTGTAGACACTGTAAATTAACTTCCAGTGATACTGCAGTCTGCTCTGCAACCTAATTAATGGATTTACACTGAAAGCAGTTGCCAGTCTTTGTACGACTGCGTACAGAGGCGCGGCGTCCAGGCTGCAGGAGCGCCCCCTTTGGGCAGGTCGCCAACACGCACACTAATGTCCCACCGCAAATCAGACCTGTGTCTGCTAACCGGCCGCCAGATGGCGTTTAGCACTGTGGATCTCCGCTTTATGCTTGTAAATGGTGATTTGTAAAGAAATGACACGGGTTACGTACAATACCTTATATTACATTGAATCCAGATTGAAACAAAGAAAAACGCATAGAATTAAACTGCTCGGCCGGAGTACAGGCTGTAAGGTGTTATGGCACCCTGCTGTCCGACTCAAGATGAGCAACTGGAAGATGAGTGGACAGAAGGTCTTGTGGCACATTAGATTAGCGTTTCCTAACCCAGTCCTAGGGACCCCCAGACAGTCCATGTGTTTGCTTCCTCTCGGCTCCCAGCACATCTGTGGCAGTTATTCGGTTTTCCTGATTGGCTGGGAGGGAGCAAAATGTGGACTGTCTGGGGATCCCTGAGGACTCAGGCCGGGAAAGACTGTATTAGATAATCTCTTCATGGTCATGTATCAAAACGGCCAACACACACACGGCAAGCAGTGGGCATCCTCCGCTGTGTGGAAAAGTCAAGCAGTGGGTCTATTAGGGATAACAACCACAATAGAGCTACTTAAAGAATAAGCTTTAATATCAACCAAAAAACAGTGTTTTCATTCTAAACACACTCAATTATTCAATTAGCCCAATCAGGACAGGTACAATCAAAGGGGGAAAAAAAAAAAAAAAAAACCCTTTAAAAATAAAACAGAACACAAAATGCACTCGCGCACGCACACACACACACACGGGGCGGGCAGAGACCATGTGAGGGGGGAGTTTGCTGAGGAATTAGCTCCATATTAACCCCAGCATGGCCTTAACCCCACTTGCACACTCACAACATTCAAAAACCCTGCCTTCACCAGAAACCCCTTTCCTGCAAATAAAAGTATCAACAGCTCAAGTCCAAATGGCATTGCTGATTGGATGGACCCATATAGGCCCTGCCCACAACAGCTTGTGGGCCCGCCCCTCAGAGCTCATCTTTGGATGCCACATCCTCCTCTTCCTCTTCTGTAGGGCTGGGGGTTTCCTCCTCTTCGTCGTCACTCTCGTCCTCCTCATCCTCCTCCCCATCCTCCGTGTCCTGCTCTTTGTTCTTCTCCTCATCCTCTTTGCGTTTGGCCTCTTCCTGCTCGTCCCTCATCTTCTTCTCCGGGTCCTGCTTGGCAGAATGTGACGGGTGGTGACCCAAAGGGGTGGCGGGCATCTTTCGGAGTCATCCTAGGACGCAGCCCTCAAACCCGACTCACCTTGGTGACGCCCCACGTCTCCTTCCCGAATTCCTCAGCCGTTTTCTCGTCATCGGTGATGAGGATGTTGTCAAAGATGGTGCCACTCTTCACCTGGAAATAGCAGACAAGCGGGCAGTAAAAATTGGGCCACCCTCCAAAAGCCCAGGTCACCGACCAGTCCACGTGCCGCTGGCTGCGAAACCCACCTGCCAGAGGTCCAGGCCCAGGACGCCGATGCTGTCGTACTTGTAGATGGCAGAGTCTGGTGTATACTCCGGGTTCTCGATCTCTGGGTGCACCCACACACCTTTGTAGTTGGGGTTATCGATCTGCTTCGGTTTCCATTCCCCCTGAAATGGCAGAAGCAAATTTACTGAATTTTATAGGTTCTAGGTCTCCATCTACACCAGTACATGGCATGGCCGTTGCGGAACCCAGAGCGGCACATCAAGGAAAGCCGGTACACACTTTATATTCCGGGTTGGGAACCATCGGAGGCTCCCACTCTCCATCCATGTCCTCGTCCCAGTCGTCGGGCTTCTTGGCATCGGGGTCTGGAATATTCTCAGGCTTATCAAAGTCCTAGAGGGACAACACACTGGCTTAGCCGGCAGTGCAGCAGAGAAAAGGCAAAGGCACTTGCAAATTTAAGAAAAACAAATTCACGCATCATCTGAATGAGGGCCAGACCGTAGCTGCCTGGACAAACACCTGTAGCAACTCCTCACCCCAGTGAGCAGAAAAGTACAACTCGATGAAACAAGGCTGATACTGGTAGCGATCAACCAAATCACCCATCTAGACCGAGCTGTCAATCACCTGACAGGCCATGCAGCCATTCAGAGGCTCCGAGGGCAGAACCAAAAAAATAAATAAATAAAAAACACCCACCTCTGGCTTTGTGTCCTCAGGGTCATCGATCTTAGCACGATCATCCCAGTCTTCTGGTTTCTTGGCCTCGGGGTCTTTGATCATCTTTGACGGCAGGAAGTCCCAATCTTCCTCCAGGGTGCCCGACTCCACCTTCTCGTTGTCGATCTTCACCTCATAGGTCTGGTCTGGCCGTAGGATCAGTGTGTAGAGGTGGGTTAGCTCGTCGTCCTGGAAACAGCAGAACACACATGCGTTAGACCGTCATCAGGGCACAGCGGGAGGTGTTCCGGGACCCTGGGCGGTTGGGGGGTCAGAACTACCTCAGCTCACCTTGCACTTGATCTCCTTCTTGATGAGATGGTTTTTGCCTTTGTAGTTGAAGATGACATGGACCTTCTTGGTGCTGTAACCACAGATATCAGGTCCTGTGCAGACAGGCGGTGATATTGAGGTTAGCTTTCAGCATTGGCACTTAGAAGTGTGAACGTGTCGCGCACTTGGCCTCACGCACCGAACATGATGTTATACTGGGACTCTCCGTGCATGTCTGCCTGGTCCAGGCCCGCCGGGAACACCTTGACGTAGCCCCCACCGCAGTCGATCTTCTGCTCATGCTTGACGGTAAACTGGATCACCAGGGTCTTGTCCTGGTTGCTGAAGGGCTCGAAGCGGGATGAAATGGCATAGAAGCGGGCATCCTGGCTAGTCTGAAGACCTGCAGGGGGCGATAGACACAGCTGGGGTCACAGCCTCAGAACTGATCCGAACCAGTCCTCCTGCCTGTTCTAAAGTCTAGATCTGAGGCACTGAGCCTCGTCCTAGAGCAGAAAATGAACACACATTTTAGTGCAATGCCCAGAGAACATGGAAGAGACACATCACATGTTAAACAAGGTCCCTCTATCTTTCTGTTCCCGTTCCCTAGCAGACCTTCTTTAATCTTGATTTCATTGATCATACACAACTAATAGATGCTGGTTACTGTGTAGCAGTGCTGTTTTTGACAAGGAATAAACAATTTAATCTGGTTGCAAATTCACATCATAGCAAACAAAGTTGAAGGGGGGGGGGGGCAGACCCCTAACCTTTGTCCTTCTCAGCATCTCCATAGAACTTTCCGGCTGTCAGGATCCACTTTCCGTAGTCAGATTTGTGTTTGGATTCCACCCAGCGGTTCTTCCACTCATCTACAAGTAAAAAGCAGTTCAGCAGAGACCCAAAGCCACCAGGGGGGAAACCGGTGCGGATTTTATCGAGGAAACGTAAGTCAGAACGTATGCTGTCTCACACAATATCACAGGTAACTGGTCCATTTTCCTACTTTGGAAACGATATTCATACTTCATCTCATGCACATAACACTTTACTGCACGTTTCACTGGCACGGATCGACTAGTGAGTAAAAGTGAAACCAAAGAGAAAACGAAAATTTTCTACTCAGCAGCATAACACGATGCTACTCATGATGCTCCAGTGCTTTGTGTTAATATTAATCCGTATTGTACAAAACAAATATCGTGTATGGGAGAGGGTGGGGTGTGACCCATCCATTTTACAAGCGGCTATAAGTCATGCTTTTCACTTGCAATGAAATTTCTTCACTAACAATGGAAAAATAAGTAACCTTAAAGCAAAACAAAACAGATTCGATACTTTATTGGATCGTACTAACTCAAGCAGGATCGTCATGCGAAAATGGTGATTGCAATAACGTTACCGTGACAAACCAATCAACCAGGGATCTGGAATTCGGGAAAACGCTAAAGCAGCCTTACCTCCGTCCAGAAACTGCTCTTTAAAGTACACGGTAGCGTTGACGGCAGCCAGGGCCGCGAAGACCGGGAGGAGGCCGAGGAAGCGCATGGCGGAGATGAAGCACCGGGAAACGATGTACGGATCTGCCGCTAATTGCGCTGCATGAGGGGAACCTCGGCTATATCGGTGAACAGATGGCCGCCGTTGATTGGACGAGCCGCCGGCCAATGACAGGAGACCACGAGTTAGCCGTAGGAAGTGGCCGGGTCCATGCGCTGGGCGGGGGCGGAGCCCGTTCGGCGCTAATCCCGGATCGGCTACGGGGCACAGATCTCGGAAGCGGTTATCTCCCCAAGACACAGACGCTGTTTTTGACAGATGAGATGAATATTGCACAACAAATTGTTGTTCGATTGTTACCATAAGATCTTGTTATGTGCTCTAAGTCTACTTATTTGTGCACCATGTTTGCTCTTTTCTACCCCGCCCACGCGTCCAACAATGATTATTTGAGACAAACCGTAGGACGCGAGGTAGACACAATGGGGGACAGCAGTTTAACCACATTTACTAACAAATCATAAACAGTAAAATTCCACGTATAATAAACGGAAATACGCTGATTTACCCCGGTAACACACGCCCTTGAATTAGCGTGTGTTAAATTATATTTATTTCCTTGGTCCTCAGTATCCCGATTGATCCTTTGTTTACGCCGGAGTGACAGGTCTAACTACTGTGAGCAAAGGCAATCCATCACTCCAGGTAACTGCCTCCCAATTTAAACATCACTATAGCGTTATAACACTACAGCAAAGGTGACGAGATAAGCGTGCTTTAAAAAGGGAGAGGATGGTGTGGCTTATGTTAGTGTGTCGTTTATTTGTGCCAAGTATTTTTAAAGTATTAAATAGTTACTGAGAGGATCCCAGTCTGCTCAGCAGGAAGTGGATGCGGGGGCCGACCGTCTGTCAACATCAAGCGCCAATCAGCCTGTCACACATAGCAGATACACATGCGTTTGCAGCACACTTCCTCATTCTTCCTGACCCCCCCATCTCTGGGATTGAACACCCCTGGTGTTAAAGTGTGGTTACTGCAAGTCAGTATATGGGAAGGACAAGTGAGATTGGGAATCAGATTTATTCAAGTACATCGCTGCTTACATGGAGTTCTCCCAGTGCAAACAACTCAACCGCTCCAAACAGAATATGGGACAAAAAAGAAAAAACTCACTGGGGCTCATTACTGGACTGATATCTCATAGCACACCAAATAAAAAAACAGGAACATTAAGCTTCCAGCAACAGCGACCAGCGAGAAAAACGCTGAGTGGGGAGACAGACTCACTGCACAAGTAGGCAGGACAACAAAACTGCCTCACATCTGCCGTTGGGTCTGACTGCTTACCACTCAGCACCACGTCAGCATCGCTACTAATCCTTGTCCGGGGTGGAGGGGAGCTCTTACACCATTTGGTCGTTTTAAAAAGGCTATTACAAACTATCTATTTAGTGTTTCCTCGCCAACCCGCAAACAGTTCATGTGCTTCCCTACCAGGAGCTGGGTTTTACCATGGACTGTCTGAGGGTCCCAGAGTACGGGAGTGGGAAACACTGATCTAACTGTACAAAAACGGAAGATGACCAGGACTGGGTAGCCTTCCAGATGTTTAGAAGGTCAGTCAGGCCTGCAGGAGCCTCCATCGCCGTCACTGGGGGGCTGAGGACTGCTGGGGATCCCGATTCACTGTCAGGGTGACGGATAACAAAGACAGGGAATGAAAATGGATGAATATATATATATATATATTAAAAAAAATAAAAAAGGAGAAAGTGGGGGTAAAAGAGGGTGGGGAGGGAATGGGGAAAGTTACCGTCCTCCCTGGCCATCATGCGCGCGATGAAGGTGTGACTCTTGTTGCGCCGGTAGTTCTCATAGGGGTCGTCCAGCGATACACCCACTCCCTTGTACTGGTCCCACTTGTCCCGAACATCACCCTCCTTCACGGGGTCTCGGATGCCCTGCTCCTTGGCCCCAAGCCCCCCCGAGCCGCTCCACCCTGTGGGGAAAAACTAATGAGCACCGTCTGTCCAATGGCTTGGGGCGGGGGGGGGGGGGGGGGGGGGGGGGGGGGGGGGGGGGGGGGGGGGGGGGG
>JAABNX020000049.1:14456340-14470603 GCA_015163995.2 Mormyrus lacerda
AAGCATATAGCATTTGATTCCTGGAAATGCAGTTTTGAATTAGGTTATTTTCGAGGTTTTTTTTCTTTCTTTTTTTCTGTCCTGACTCAATTTTCTTTCTTTTTTATGTGACCCAATAAGCTGACGTTTCCTACATTTTGCGTTTAAGAAGAAGAAACGAAGACAAAAAAAAAAAAAAAGTGGCGCCAGCCTATAACCCGCCTCCTTGCCCTCTTCACCTCCTTCCAGCCCCCAGCCACCTTTGATTATGTCATGAGAGAAGGCTTCATTGTTTCCGAAAATCTTTCTTAATCAAACCCAATTAATTACGCTTCTCCCCCTTATTATTCTACCACTAAAGGCCTTTTCCTCTTCAGCTTGTTAACTCCAACCTGGGCCCCGCTACTGTTATTGAGGGGGGACGTGGGTAACAAAAATATTTTACAATTAGAGCATAATTAGTAATCCATTTGCTCACATCATATGAAGGACTTTCACAAGGTACATTGCTTTTCTACCTTAGAGTGAACGTAGAAAGCACATGCAGGACTTATGCGTGATTCACACTTACACATTTTATATTCTACATGTGCGAGAGTCCCTGTTAAGTGTGTTTCAGGGAATCGTGGGACAGGGTTATGCAGGGTTGTCGACACTGGTCAGCTGGCTGGCATAGGATTTTAATTTCAATACAAACCTGCACACGCATTTACATGTATGTAGCAGTTTTATTACCTTGTAAATAATACGGATTAACCGCAAAATTTCTTGCGAGTGTCAAACTGTGAGTGTCGCACCAGATGCGTGACAGTTGGCAGCACTGAGGGTAATACGGGGCTGTGCTTAGTCTCTCCGTGTACAAATACCAATCTGTTCTTCTGCCTCTCGTCTTGTCTCGCCCCCCGACCGACTGCATCCCCTACCGCCCATCTGTTGCAGCACCCTTGCATAGGTGATGTGGACCCGCAGTGCTATTAGGGACAATTCAGCTGCCCCTACACTGGACGCTCTCCCACTACCACCCGGACGACTCCAGGCAAGACCAGAGGAGTGTGAGAGCGTGTCTCTTTGTGTCCTTCTGTGTTCCTGTCCACATGTTTACCTGTCATCAATCACACTCTCTCAATCTATCTAATAAAATAATTTCGTTGCCATATCTTGAACCCACAACCCGTTCCTTATCCCGCCATGCTGAGGCCTCAGGATGCCCCTCCTCTCCGACCGGAAAGGGGTGCCGTTAAAGCCCAGACCTGCTCATCTGTGGGGAGCTGACCTGAAAGGCACTCAGGGAATCCCAGGACAACTGTCAGTCAAACGCTTTAGGGTTTGGGGCTAATCTCGTCTTGGCGGGGTTAAGATGTGTACGCTTCCACCCAAATTAGAAGCCGGCAGACGGGACGGCATCCTGGCGTCCTGATGACCCGGCGCACAGGATTAGAGGCATCCAGGTGCATTCTTGGATTGCTTGGCAGATCAGAGGGACAAAACTACAGTAATATATTTTTAAGAATTTGTATATATTTTGTCAATTTTAATAAAATACCTTGTGGAACGTGACCCCACCCCCAAGGCCACTGTGATTACTGCAATAGTAACTCATCTTTGGTCCCAGCAGGTCTTGACCCAGGGGGGGGGGCGGGGGTCGGGTAAAATTTTTAAGATGCATTATTCTGATTGTTAGTGACCCCCGCCGAAGATGACGATGACCACAGTTCTTCATTAAAGCCAGTTCCGATTAAAGGTGACATAAATAATTCAGGTGACACATCTTTGCACATGCGAACATGTAAGCAGTAAAAGCAGTTACGTATGTACAGTACTGCGCAAAAGTCTTAGGCAATGAAAATGATGTTTAAATGATGTTCGTCTTGGTGTAAAACTATGATATTATGCCTGTCAAACTTACCAGCTTAGCCGTTTCATAGCCCCTTCTTGTGTCACCCCAGCATTTGCAGTAACCATGCAAGACTTTTTTTGATTGGACCGCTTGGACACCTTGTTTGGCTAATTAATACCATACTGAGATATTTAGTTAATTAAGCTAATTAATTGAGTTGGTTGTGAAATTAAATAAATGCATGGAATAGTTGGGGTCCCCCTGAGGAGAGGGGTGTTCGTCTAGCCATCCAAGATGTCAGTAACTTTTTGGAGAACAGAAGAAATTCTTGTTAGTTTTTATTAGTTACTGTTAATTTGCATATCTTATAATATTGTGTTTTTTTTCTTAACAAATATACATTTACTACCCAGGTACATAGCATTAGATATTTTCTTTAACTGCCTAAGACTTTTGCACAGTACTGTAATTAAATATGCACATGGGAGCAGCCCCCCCTCAAAGGCGGTGTACACATCGTTTTAACAAAATTAAAAAGCTTAATCTTATAAAGGAAATGTATCCTGTTATTAATAAGTGTATGCTTTATATGCTTATATGTTTTATATGCCTTTAATCTGTGATTTGTAATATAAAATGTACGTTTTACCTTCATTTGTGCAAAGAGGTTCAAAGAACGTCGGAACAGTCAGTAGAAATTAAGTCAGAACAACCAAGAAGGATTCTGAAACAGCTACCTGGCTGAAGCAGCAAAAGCCTTCTAAGTGTTCGAGTGTGAATCAGGGTGCCCTTCCCTTTTCAGGAGACGTTTGCTGACTGACTGACAGTGACCCCAGATGACCAAAGTATTGATTAATAAAGAAGCAGAACCTCACAGGTTTATCACTCATGTCTTTTAACTTCCACAATATGTTTATATTTAAACAGAACAAGTATTGCAAAATACAATTTAAAATACCCATTTAAAATCTCCAGTCACCCAAAAAAGCCAAAATGAGTAGCTGTAGAAAAACATCATCGTGTTCTAAATAAACCTCCTGGTCAGAAGTGACCTGCTACATTTAGTGTCCTCTGTCACCAAACACATGACCGACCCGGTGTCACTCATCTACAACTGTGTGACAAACTGGAAACAGCACAATCAGCCCATAAACGTGCCTCGTGTCACCATGGAGACATTCGCGGCCGAGGGTCCGAGGGTCACATGGGCTGCCAGCTCTTGTCCATGGACTGGATGTGCTCTAAGGCCTTCATCCGCAGCGAGGCGACGCTGGAGCTCCACTGCTCTGCGTCCTCTAGGGGGAGCCTGTCTCCAAAGGCCCCAGCACACTGGTAAGGGGGCGGGGCCCCGGCCTGCAGGCCCTGCCCCATAGTTGGTGGGGGGCTGCCCAGGAATCCATGAGTGGGGTGGGTCAGCTGCAGGTCCTGGGGATGGCCCACCATCCCGGGAATGGTGTGTATCGTGGACCCCCCCGAAAGGGGCGAACTCAGCCAGGGGTCCATGGGCAGGGAGCCAGGGGCCATGGGGGGGCGGCTGAAGGACAACACAGGAGTGTCGGCCAGCTTCACCGCGCCGGCGTCCATCTTCTCTTGACGCCTCCACTTGGCTCGTCGATTCTGGAACCACACCTGGGAAAGAGAGGTGGCATCACGTCACCCCCTTCTGGTGAGATGGGAAACTACAGCCGCTGAGTGAAAGCATGTCCTTGGCTTTGCCCAGGTCCCAGTCCTATATCAGCCCCCCCACTGGTCATCTGCTGGTCACTCATAGCCCACCTTCATCTGTCTTGTTATGTGTCCACTGCAAGCTCACTCAAAAGGTCACTGGCCCATATCCCCATAAGGAGACAGGAGCTCTTGCTGAGCTGAGATAAAGCTGGTGAAGGCCTGCTGGACCGCGGCTGCGACCCACCTGCACGCGCACCTCCGGCAGGCTGACCTTCATGGCCAGCTCCTCGCGGCTGTAGACGTCGGGATAGTGGGACCTCTCGAAGGCCCTCTCCAGCTCGTGCAGCTGGTAAGTGCTGAAGGTGGTGCGATTCCTCCGGTGCTTCTTCTTGGGCTTCTCATCCTCCGCCGGCCCCGGAGACTTCCCATCGCTCGCCTCCGCCCCGTCCGTCTCGGTCACAGCCTTGCCGGGGAACGGTCCTCCATCTGGGGGGGGGGATCAAAGGCAACGAGATCCTGGGGTCGTAACGGAGGTGGCGTGAAACGAAACAGCAAAGTCTAGAAGGATCCGCCGAGATATCATGCAGGATTTTCTGGTTCACAGCTATGAACGTTTATAAAGAGCCACAGCAACAGTGGTGGTGTTTATCAGCACTCAAACCACACATTTTTGTGAGGCCCCTGAGGTTTGGCCCCCTGCTGGTCATAAATAGTCACTACATTAAATATTAAATAATACTTCGCTGATTTAGGTGATGCTGAAGCAGCATGTTCCGCTAACCAGCAGACATTCAGACTTGATAGCTATTTAATCTTTAAAACATCTGGGGGGGGGGGTGATTTTTGAGTGGGCCCCCAGAAACAACAAAGCCACCTCAGCACACCAACAGGATGGAGAAACTCCATCAGCATAATCCAGCTTCTCCTTCACGTCACGACTGAGTGGAATCGAGAGCGGGAGCTGATAACTTAATGAGCCGACTGAGACATAATGAAGTCTGGGGCCCAATGCGTCTCTGCTGACTGCAGGACGGCTTTGAAAACGTCTGCTTGCCAGTCAGACAGCAGCTGAAGCAGAACACAGAGCCTGACAAATAACTATGGCAAAGCTGTTCCGATGGCTCAGCTGTAGGTCCATCCTCAGACCAAGGGGCCTTTTCCCAGCTAATCCAGTAAGCTGACAGTACCAGCCTGAGTGGATCCAGAGGACTCACCCCTCTGATTAACGGAGCCAATCTGACGCGTTGCCGTGACCGCTGTGACATCAGCACTAAGACAGAGGTCAGGCCAGGTCAGTGGCTATCCTCTAAGGGGCCAAGACACTCCAGGGCGCCTTGGACAGGCCGACGCTGGTCTCTTTGTTTGAAAACATTCTGGTCCTTTGGCAAGGGCACTGGGTACAGCCAATTTCCTCCCAAGCCAAAGAGCTCTGACATTTTACAATCTCTACCAGTCTATCACCCAATATTATAATACTACATGGGATTTCCCTCAGATAACACCAAAAGACTTAAAATCAATGACTACTGTAAGGATCTGAGCTGTATTTATATGACTAAGAGCAGCAAAGTTATTTGTTTTAAGGAGTGATGTCTAAACACCTCGGCAGTTAGAATCTCATGTCCGTTGCTCAGTAACCATGCCTGATCACCCTTGGTACGATGGGCTAAATGCACTCAGCTTCCCTCCTCTAGGGTCCAACAGTAGAGCCCTTCTTGGGACTTGAACCAACAACCATCACGTCAGACTTGTATCTTTAACCCCTATTACTCAGCTGGTCAATATTTAAATCCACCGCCAGCTAACAGTCCGAAAGTCTTCTAAGATCAGGCTAATCAGCATTTCAGGATCACATTTGGGATTTGACCCTTTACCTTTGCTGTCATTGGTCCAGATCCTTAATCGGTACCCATGAGGGTGTGAGGGCACAGTTGTACAAGAGCAAGGTTGCGCTTCAAAGAAACCATCCCTATACAGGAGCATAACTTTGGCCTGAAAATTGGGGTGGGGGGGGGGTTGGTGTCCAGAGGGTTGTATTGGCTGGTTTTGATTATTGGGTTACAGCCCCCCCCCCGCCACCAACCATGCCCCCATCATTTTGCACATATTCCTGTACACTTTTTCCTCCTAATCAGTCTGTCCACAGCTCCTGTCTCACTGCTGTCACTTATGCTTGTGAACCTCAGAAATTTCTGCATAACCTGAAACAAGCTCTGAAGTCATATTGGCATTTAAATCAGGCAGTAGCGAGACTCACCGTGGAGCTGTTCCGAGCTGCTGTCCAGCATGGACAGGTGTTCGTATGCGTGGAGCTGTCCCTGCTTCCCCAGACAAACTAAGTTCTCCTGCTCCATTTTGAGGGGCACAGTGGAGCTGGTTGGGTTTACAACTGGGTCCTGTTCTTTATTGAAGCCCAGGATGACATTGATGCTGTGGACGTGACTGCCTCCAGCTAGCACCCCTCCTTTGGCTATCTCGTGGATGGCGTCCGGCGAGAGATAGCTGTCATCCACCGCGCTCATGGTGTCCGGTGACAAAAACATGCAAATGATCGTCGGCTAGTTTATGTTCAGGCAGCCACAGGGATCCTTGTGGAGGAACTGAAAAAAACAGACTATGTACTTCACCGTAGTGTCGGTTCCTTAATGGAAAACACATTGAACTAACATGTTAAATTAAATATAAAAGAGTGCATAACACATCGTTTTTCTTTATAATGGGCCCTTACGAAAACATTCACAGTAATACAAGAATATTGCTGCCATTACTGGCGTAATTTCTCATATAACTTGCGCAACGTGTGTAAATACAGTTGGTTTCCATACGGTAAATACATACCGGTCGACATTAGGTTGTTAAAAACAGTGCAATTTCGCCGAAATGCGAAGAAGGCAAAATATTGTCCGGATGCGGAAAATCGGGAGTTTATCGGGACAAGTGGTAAGTAAGAGGACAGCGGAAGAGATGCGCGGAAAAACGCCGGAAACCCGCGGAAATCCATAGTTTGGGGGATTCCTCTTTTTTCGCTGTGATGGCAGATGGCATTAAAGCAAATTTCAGTCTGATTCCCCAGGTTACGCAGACGAATTCCCCTTCGACTTCGGCCCGTGCCAATTTTCCAGCAAAACTTTTTGAAATTTTTTTATAGTTGAAAATACTGGAATATCTAGCTGGCCATTCGTGATGTTGAACTGCTGCTATTTATCACACTGTACATGTGGGAATATTCGTAGGTTTATCATTATTACAATAGCTACTAAAGGGACAAACGAAAACCAAAAAAGGAAAACGTTTCTCACAACAAACAATAACATATTTCAAGAATCTCATTTGTAAAGTTACTGTTAAACAATAAGATTTGTTGTTTTCTCTTCGGCTTGCTGGCATGTGCCTTAATTCTATTTTTCGTTTATTTCATTACTTTACTCAAAAAAGATTTGCTTATTTTAATATACTCCTAAAATACCAGTCCTAAACCATTTTCTACTAAAAATGTATTACTGGATGTAAAAACCTGGTAAGATCATTAAAGACTCGTAATCTGACTGTTTGCACGGCTAATTGGTTAAATCCCTCTTCAAGTGACCAAACAGGATTTTTACTTAATTTCAACCACTCTAGCTGATTTAGATTTTAAGCTTGATTTTACAAAATGGAAAAAAGAAAAATAAAGTTAAACTTAAGACTACTTTCATCCTGGTAAATGAATGAACGTTATAGTATTTTGTAATGTTACAACACCATATAGTATCCGAGGAAAACTCGAGAGACGGGGGGAGACTGTAGACACAGAGGGAAGATGAGAGCCGACTCCTCTTACGCCTCAATGTCGAAAAAAGTACCAATTTGTTCCTAGGCTTACGTAAGGGGCTGCACCCTCAAGGGTCTGCCAATTGTACCCTAGCTGCAGGTAAATGTACCTTTTAAGGTACAGAAATGGATTCTGAGGAACATTCCTGTACCATTGGGGGGAACCTAGAAGAACAAAACTGCACCAGGCCTGTACCCCTATTTTCTCACAGTATACCCACTGAGCCAACTTTTTTTTTAAAAAAATTATTATTATGCTATTCTTAATATTATTAGGCCAATTATTGCTATAATTAATGATTAAGAACAAATTGATACATCTTCCGTTTCCACCTGTTTTATTTAGGTCGTTGTTTTAATGAAATACACAATAAAAGTATTATTCACATATACGTGTATAGGCTATGAATTGCAAATAGGCTGAATTATTTCTCATTTTTTCGATTGCTTAAATATTTTTCTTGGACGATTTTTTATTTGGTTTTATTTATTAATAGTTTTCTTTCTTTCATTCAGGGAAAGCACGTTTGCTCCTGGGTACCACCGTTAATTTGGCGGTAAAAGAACAGGGTCACGTATCACAGAAACGGTCAGGAAATCGTAACACCTTCAACAGAAATATTGTGTGTCATTTCTACACCGGATTTAATTTTATTTTTGCTATTCCATAACCCATATTTTCGCGAAAAAGAGAAAACGTATAACAACCAGCGTAGGCCTATATACGTACCTTTATGCGTGAGTGACGGTGAACGTGCCACCTGTTCCCTTAGGATGCCCTCCTAAAGCGCTGCCCCTAAAATACCTTCCCATAAAACCCTTTTCCTGAAATTCTCGTCCGATAAGGTCGTCTCCTTTAAGATGATGTGCCACAAGTCTCACTGATGCGTCGGTTACAGTCCCGCACGGTACTCCTATTCCATGTCACCAGGGCTTGGCTATTAAAAAAAATCTGTTGCAAAGTTGCATAACAATAAAAAAAAAAAGCCAACGATGATGTCAGGAAAGAGTCATCGCGTGATTTAATTTCTTCTTTAAGTTGCTTTGCTAGCTGTGCATACGGCTGGGACGTGGTTTGGGATGTAAATAAACGGGAAGGATTAGACCGCTTCATTAGCGGGAGTCCTCCCCCCTAAGGATGACTGACGGCTGTTGTCGGGGTCAGTAATTGCTCTAAAAGAAGCCGACGGTCTCCGCCGAGGGGGGGCGCATCTAATGAGGCGGTTCGCGGACTCTTTCAAACATCAATTGTCTTAAAAACAAAGAAGTTCTTCTGGAGTATTTTGTTAATCCTCTCATTACCCTTGTTAGGGGGAAGAAACTTTTATGGAAATATGTCAGAAAAAGGGATGAAGAACCCGTTTCTATGTAAAATTATTATTAATCCACTATCTGAAACTGACTTCATTTATATTATCATATTTAAAGTTTGTGGAAAATGGTTTGTGACATAAATGACAGATACAAACGGGAAAATAAAAGGTTTAGGCCTAATCTACGAAAGTTTAGTTTTTTAGCAAATGATATTCAAAAATGTGCAGCTGGCAGTCTGGCATTTTAATGCGCAGCGTCAGTTTCGAAACGAGTCTTAATTGGATAATGCATGACAACAGTCATTTTAAACTTATATTTAAATACTTTAAATCTTTACAGAAAATCCTAACAGGTCTTTGTATTTTAAAAAAAACTATAGACCAACAGAATTTATGCACTGAAGAAATGTATTAGACGTAATACATTTCTTCAGTGCATAAATTCTGTTGGTCTATAGTTTTTATTGATCATCCACTTCCTGAAACCACTCATCCTATTCAGGGAATCATGGGGACTGGAGCCTATGGGTGTGAGTCAGGGAACAACAAAGGGCAGGGTGCCAACCCAGTACAGGGCACACTCACACATATGGGCAATTTGGTAACTCCAAATAGCTTCAGTGTGTTGGTGGACTGTGGGGAGACACCAGAGTACTGTGAGGAAACCCCACACTGACATGGGGAGAACAGTCAACCACAGGCAACACCCACAGAATCCCCAGAGGCTTGACGCAGGTCCCAGAGGTGTGAGGCAACAATGTTAACCACTGCACTACCATGCCGGCCCTTTCGTCACTTATATGCATATAAATCATTTTAAGAGATTAGACATTACAAGAGAAAAATAACCTAAGAGGGTTGGTACTTCAAGGTGGTGCGGTGGTTAGCCTCGTACCTCTGGGGTGTGGGCTTGTGTCTCCGCCAGGGTTCTGTCTGTTACTCCGGTCCCCCCCCCCCCTCCCCCCACAGTCCAAAAACATGCTGACACTAATTGAAGTTGTCCATGTGTGTTGGTGCCCCATCCTGGGTCGTTCTCTGCCTTGTGTTCATATGCGGCTGCAATCCTGAACCTGATAAGTGCTTTTCTTAAATTAATCACTTCATTTCAGGAGGTTTATAATCAATTTTTAATCATTTGCCCAAACTCCGGCTTTTTGAAAATATGGTGATTCTGAAAGAGATCAAGTACAATAGTTTCTGAAATTGCTAAATATGTCTCAGTATGGATATGAACTTAAATGTATGCCGAATGACAAAACCTAATGAAAAGTGAAATATTTCAAACTTTTGCATTGTACTTAATATTACCGTTATTGCAGTACTTAATGTGACACTATTTGCCAGACCAAACTTTACACGCATACACATTTTGAGTTTCTGATCTCATCTTTATATAAAGGTGTTTAAATAAAATGACTCTGAAATACTCACCTGAAGTAGCACCCTGTGAAATCTGGCAAATTATTTTTTTCCAAATCGTGATCGCAAAGTGTCTGTGTGTGTGTGTGTGTGTGTGTGTGTGTGTGTGTGTGTGTGGGGGGGGGGGGGTAATCATTTTATCACGTTAATATATTAAGGCTGTACATCTTTGCCTCTTTGCTCATTAGCTTAATTGAATGCTAATTGGTTAAGCGGGTACAGTGTAGCCAAGCTGATTATATTTATAAGATGACAGTTTAAGCTCCCTTAGATCCCACCAGGAGCAAGGCTGACAGAGCTTCAAGGCGTAGTAACTGCTGTGGGGGGCCATGAAGGAGTAGCGTAGCAACTGACCAAGTGTGAACTCCCCCATGTGACCACTCTGTCATCTGAACCCTGAAGACAGGCGTGTGTGCTAATGTTTCCTCTCCGTACTTCATAAAACTGCATTTCAGCTCCTTAACCACACCACCATCTGCTGGCCATGAGAAATCATAGCACATTCATTTTCGATGACCTGCCATGTGTCCTTGGCAGTGATTCCCACTCAGCTCACCAATCAGTATGTACCGCTAAGCTCCAACTAGCCATGCAGAAAAACACAGCCAGCCAACGGGGTCGGAAGTCTGTATCATCAGGCATTATTTTCCTTCCTGAAAAGTAACAGAAACCTGTCTACACCTTGGTGGTCTTCCTGGTATATGGCGGTCTTACTGATAATACGGTGGTTTTCCTGGTATATGGTGGTCTTCCTGATAATATGGTGGTCTTCTTGATACTATGGTGGAATTCCTGGTATATGGTGGTTTTCCTAGTGATGTATGATGTGCCCTTTCCCAGCTGTGAGCTCACAAGATTTCATCCCTCAACCTTGATTATGAAATTCAAGCCATAACAGCATATGAGTGAAAATCACATTTTGGTGGCTGCACCTCTACAGGACTGAAGCATGAAGATTTTGTTTTTACTGCTCCTGGATTCAAGTTGTCCTGTCCCACGAAAGACATGGAAAAATAAAGAAATTTTCCATGCCAGTTTTGACCTCTGTCAGAAATGTGAAATGACTTTTCCCGTAACACTTAACTACATGCTCTTAACATTAAAGAAGATGAATTCCTAGGATTTTGACACCTAATCAGTTGATTAGTAGCCATTCCTATCAATCAAACCTCCGCCAGCCAATCCCCTCTCTATGATATGACCTGCCCCTCCCAGCCTTCATGTACCCTCCAGTTCACTCCTCTGTCGCCTACTCTTTGAGGCCATAGTAATACCGGCAACGTTCACAGAAGCAACACCAGCCAGAGATGTAATAACCCTTCACTACAGAAATGTTACACCTGTGCTGATTGGCCGAGACACCATATAGGGAGAGGCCAAGTTTATGAGCAGGGCACAGCTCTTCTAGATGCATTTCTGTTATTTCTCTGCCGCTGATATTATAATATTTTAAGACTCCAGCATAAGAAAGCTTTCAATGAATGGAGTGTTAGCCAGATACGTGCATCTCTATCCAGGTAAAGATACTGCAATTCCCTCATGAGTCTGTCGCAGAGTCAGTGACACGAGACGCGGAGGAGAAGCAGAAGGAGCACTCAGCTCTGCCGCACAGGGAGTAACGTCCAGGGACCCCATGGTCACACATCCATACCTCACACTCCCCCCGCCAACACCACCACCTCCCTTTACTAGGACTCACATCTGACGGGTCTTTGCCCTAATACACCCCCCCCATAATAAACAAAACAGGGAGATCCGCTCGGGTCCATCCGACCAAATCTCCGCTGTTGGAAGGGGACAGAGGGAAGTGATCCGCATTCCTGGTTTCCATCAGAATTCCTGGTTTCCATCAGAATTCCACATCGCACATATCCAGACTCCAGAGATGTTGGATCCCTAAATAGCTTCCCTTTAATGCATCAAACCTTCAAAGCTAAACCAAACCTAATACACTCATACAGCGATGCCTAAACAACATTTTTGAAATATAAATCTAGCGTAGGAATTTATTTACATATACACATATGTACAGCCATATCTGACTGGGTCTTGATGCTCCCTCTGCAGTGGTCATTTGCTTTGCCTTTGTTTTGCGTCTAATTAATTGAATACTAAAGGTAACGGAACTTACTTTAATTAATTAGGCATTTAGCCCTAATTCAATGGCCCCTTTCTAAAGGTCTACCTTTTCATTATGCAAGTACTTTTTAATATGGGGTCAGCCCTGCTGGGACTTTCACAGACCAACACTTTTTTGGGGAGAGGGTAATTTTACAGAACTGCAGGCAGGGTCACGGTGCATTCAGTTACTAGAGTCCATTTTACAAGATATGCATCATGGGTAAAAACAGTTGGTTAAACATTAGTGACAAAGGAAGCGATGTGGCCACAGACTGCCATGGTTCACATGAGGGCACACTTCTCCTCCGCGGCATGTTTCACTTCCGTTATGGTCGTCTGGGCTTTGCTCTTGATGGCTTCCAAGTCCAGGTCCAGATTCTGGATCTTTCCCAGCAGGGAGTCGTTGGCCTCCTCTTGCTCCTCATCCTCCTCCACCATCTTTGCTAGCTCTTCGGGGAGGTAGACCTCTCCTCCAACCATCTGGATTGTGGCGTCGTCTTGTGCACTCTGGTGGTGTGTAACAGTGAGGGAGACGTCAGTCACTCAGACACAGAGATTACACAGGTAGGGTCATCAGGTGACACCCAACTGCTTTTAGTCATTTAGTAAAGCCAGTGACAGGAAGGGGAGGCTAGGGGCTGAGGAGGTCAGAGGTCAGAGGGCGGGGCTGCGTACTTCTGGAAGCCGGTATTTGTCCCTCAGCTGGACACGCAGGTTGGCTCTCTCCGCCTTCTTCATGGCAAAATCCTTATCACGCTGGATCCTGCAGAACAGCCAGGTTATGTTACCCCCCGCCAAGCTTCAGTAAAACCCGGACCTGAACTTTAAATGGCACACAGGCATCAGGATTTGTGGCAGGAGCCAGGCACTGACCCCAAAATGGGTTGGCCTTCTCATGGGGCTCCAATCATCATCCTCCTCCATGCTGATGTCATCAGTGCCTGCATCACTCATACACACTACACTCCATTTTTGTGAGGACAGTATATAAGGAGACGGTGAAAACGCAAACGCTTGGCCCAGTGGGTATCAGAGGCAAGAACACACCTAGATGCACTGGGAGCATTAACATCATACATGATTATCACCTGCTGGAAATATCAGTTCAACAGCAGAACACATGTCCCTGATTACCTCATAGTTACAGCACATGCCAAAATACAGCAGAACACTACAGAGCCCATGTTATACAAAGACGTCATGAAAACTGAAATATATCTAACAGCCAGCCAAGGCTCTGCATCCCTCTGGAGTTTCTATCTTCACTCACATCCTGACTCAAGGCTACAAAATCTGGACCCGTGTTTAGAAAGCTATAAATGACTGGACGACTGAAAATTACCCACCACCAGTAATATTATAGATGTGCCCTTATTTCGAAGACACAAAATTTTGGGTTGAGTTCAGCCTGTTCTTTATATAGCGCCTTGCTGGGGCAGATAACATGAGAGACAGGAGCTCTCCCGGCTCCGTTTGCGTGAGAGGGGAGAAGGGAGGAAGCATTAGGATGCAGGGGCTCTGAGGTGCAGTGAGTAGCCCTTAGCAATCGGACGCATTCCGAATGGGTCATTGGAGTGTAGCCGGGATGTGGGGGTGTGGCTTATCCACAGATCCCAGCTGCTTGGTCCTGACCCCAATCCTCACCTAATTCCCTCACTGGGGGTTATGTAAGCAGGTGATACAGTGAGCCCTGGGTCTCCTCCCCTGCTGAAGCTCCTGGTCAGCTGACCTTGGGGGGGCGCCCCTGGGGTAATCCTGTTACAGCACCTGACACTCCACCTACACCCTCCTTTAACCTTGTGTTGTCCTTCATTGAGGTCCTGAGGTTTATGCATTGGGGGGGGGGTGTAAAACCCAGCCTAGACGCAGTAAAACCCGGTGAGACAAATCTCGCCATGTAGCGTTGGCATGTGCGAAAGGCTGAGCTTGTGGGCCTCTGCAGTTAAACAAAAAGTTTATTTTGACTATAAACAGGATTTCCTTCCCTAGATTGCGCCTGCCTTTGTCATGTGACCCGGATGCAGGGTCAAAGGTCAATTTAGTGAGGAAAACGCATGTTGAACAGAAACGATGATCACCCATCACCTGACAGGCTGTACCTAAAAGACACCGACAG
>JAABNX020000049.1:14481362-14500104 GCA_015163995.2 Mormyrus lacerda
GGGGGGAGGGGGGCTCGTTGCCGGGTAAATTGGGTGGCGCACTGAAACGGGCAGACCCAAAAACACTGCAATGCATTCTGGGATCCGGTACAAAGTTACTATCTTATAGAGATTATGTGAAACAAGCAAACGTTTAGTGTCAAATGGGGGATAAAAACAGACGGCGCCAGCCTCAGCCTGAAGCCTCAGTCTTGGGACCCTCTGGAGGAAGAGAGGAATTAAACCAGAGCAGATGTGAGGAGGGGAAACCCAACCACACCAGTACTTCCAGTATCAATCCAGTATGGCTAAAATGTTGCTCCCAGATGGGTTCAGAGCTGCACATACTCCACCCAGAGTTGTAGCACCCCGCCCTGCTCGCCCCCCCGCCCTGCTCGCTCCGCCGCCCTGCTCGCCCCCCCGCCCCGCAGCACAGACAGAGGATGCCCGGGTCACACACGGCTCACCTTCAGCGCCTTGGGAAGCTGCTGGGCAATCTTGTTCAGGAGGCTCACTGTGGGCTTGTGGGCCGACAGCAGGATGAGCTCCACGTTGCGGTCGCCGCGTAGCAACAGGCCTTTGGCCAGGGTGCCCACCCGCATCACCCCCTTCAGTGTGCGCGCAGGGGGCTCCGACCTGCAGCGGGCGGGGGGACAGCAGCGCTCAGCCGTTTAAACGACGAATTAAACCAAGCTTCTAGTTTCTCACCGCTCCGCCACCTGCTGGCCGTTCGGGGGAGTACCCTTACGCCTTCTCGCCGTCTAGCTGGGGCTCAGCCTCCATCAGCGAATCAGAGACCAGTTTGAGGGCGCGCTCAGAGTGCGAGACGATCTTCTGCACGGCCTGCAGCTCTTCCTCCACCGGGTAGATGCTGGAATGCTTGGTCATGACGTGCCGGTCGTCGGGGGAGTCAGGTCGGCGCGCCGGCTTTGGCGAAAACACCTGGGGGAGTGGGTTTCACAATTCAATATGCACTAACACCCCCCCCTCACACATACACACATACAAACACACCCCATCACACACATCCCACACACACATCCCACACACACATCCCATGCCAAAAGGGGTACCTGAGGTCAACCGGTCCCCTATAAGGCCCCAGGCATCACGGAGTGGTACTTACCAGGAGGGGCGGTACAGGCATACAAGGTCGTCCCATGAGTGGGGGGAGGGGGGCCATCCTACGTCTCTGCTCCTCCCAGTAGAGCTGCTCCTCCTCCATTCTCCTCCAGTAGACGTCCTCCTCATACCTCCTGCTGTAGGAAAAGGTGCCCGTCAGCACAGCAGACCAGGATGAGCCCCAGCAGGCTGGCAACAAGCTCTCACCTCATCTCCATGTGCCACCGCTGCTCCTCATCATGCTGCCTCTTCAGGGCTGCCTTCTGTTTTCTCAGCTTTCCTTCCAGAAGCTTCCGTGCCCGGTTGCTTGGCTTGATGTCGACGGGCAACTCAGGATTCACCTTTTTCTGTGGGCAGTGTTAGCGGTTAGCATTAGCGGTCACTGTTAGCTGCAAGGATTCACTGTAACTGTTAGCGTTCACTGTTACCATTAGCAGTTAGCATTCACAGTCACTGTCAGTGGCTAGCTCGTGTGGCTACCATTAGCAGTTAGCGAACTTGCTGACAACCCACCGTATGGGATTCTGGGAGGAAGCCCACCTTGTACTGCAGCCGATGTCGGCGGCCCTTCAGGTGCATGTCCTTAGCATTGGGATCGTTGAAGCTGCACTCACACAGCTTGCAGTGGAAGCGGATCACTTTGCCATCCTCATTGCGGACCTGGGGCGGAGGGGGCACAGACTACTAATCAGCTATTTTAATGTCGCATTCAAAGCGCAGTTATTCAAAAACACTTTCAATAATGGGCACCACCGGCTGACCCTCAACATCGTGAACCGATGACAGCAATAAACAGCATCCCCTACCTCCTCTACGTAGTCATGCCCCACAGGCTGCACGTCTCCTGGAGCCCCAGCCCCGTCACCCTCCTCGTCCTCGCTTGGCGGGTCAGGCCTGGGTGTCACTGTGGTCTTCGTTTCCAGTCCCTTGGCCACCGGTGCGGCAGGGGCGGGCTCGTTGGCTTGGACGAATCACACAAGCATTTCCGACATTATTGGCACCTCGTTAACCAATCACCTGTCTGGCTGTTTTAATATCCAAATGTTGTAATTAAAACATTTAACTCAGAAAAGCACCTCATTGTGGACCATAAAGGCCACCCTTTTCTAGGGATGTCTAATCCGTCCCCACTTCACACACGGGACCCGTCGCCATGACAACGGGAGGCGAGGCGCGTGGACTCACAGACGAACGTTATTTTGGGAGCGGCAGGCTTCCTGGTGATGGGCAGGGTCCTGTTGGAGTTCACCGACGTGGCTTTAGGGGGCGGAGCTATCGTCGTCGCAGGAGATGCTGAGGAGGCGGGAGTAACAGTGGGGGTCGTGGGTTTACCTGACGTTGTCGTGGTTACGGTCGGGGAAGAGTTCACAAGCACAGGCTCTGTCGATGGAATGGGTTTCCCTAGCTTGTTGTAGAGTTTGACAACCTGTAGGAGACGGAACATCAGGTGAAAGCTGACTACTGTAATCCTGAGCTTCTGTACACTTTTTATGGACAGTACTCAGTGTCCTGGGAGGCAGAGCTGTAACATCACATGGCACGAATAAGAGAAGCACCAGAAGGAAGGCTCTAATTGGGAGGAACTTGGTGGGCGTGGCCTATAGAGCTGTGGCTACAGCTGAGAGCCAATGAGGGGGATGCAATATGACTTAGAGAGTGGGGGAGAGGCGGGACCTTCTGATGTTTGGCTCCTCGAATGTGGGCAGCGTAGGCGTCGGCCCCGGTGCAGGAGATGTCACAGAGCTCACATAACAGCTGGGTCTGCACCCCACGGGGGCCACCACTTGGCTGACCCCCCCGCTGGGCCGACTCCTTCTTCTTGTGCTTCTGGCCCTCCAGGTGCTCCCGGTACGTCTGCGATAGGATATAGCAGTCAGGGCGGGGGCCACAGGCACGGACAATTGCCGGGGCGGGGGCCACAGACGCAGCACAGGCACTGACCTGTGGCCCCGCACAGCTGATCTTGCAGATCTCGCAGTAGTGCAGCTGCGGCTGTTTGGGGGGGCCCTTAGGCCGGGCCGGCTTGCTCTGGTGGAACGTCGGCTTCTTGTAGCCGCCGGTGGCGTTGCTTGTGGACACGGGGGCTGTCGCCATGGCACCAGCCGCACCACTCCAAGACGTGCCGCTCAGCAGCTTGGGGGCCGGGGGTTGCTGAGGCTGGGGCTGGGGCTGCAGCTGGGGCTGGGGGGGCGGCTGCGGAGGCTGGGGGGGCTGCGGCTGCTGGGAGGGCTGGAAGTAAGACGGGCTGGCTGCATAGCAGCTGGGGTCGTAGCTGGAGTAGCTGACGGCTGCAGGAGAGAACAGGGCTCGGCGTCACTGGCTCCGCCCTCCCCCCCCCCACAACGTATACCGCCTTTCACAGAGCAGCGCCGAGGCTCACCCGAGTAGGCTGGCGCTGCGCTGGAGCTATAGGACGAGCTGGGAGCGTAGGAGCAGATGGAGCTGCTGGAGGCGGGGTAGACGCCATAGCTGACGGCCACGGAGCTGGCGGGGGCCACCGGCTTCAGTGCCGTCACCTGCCTCTGGGGGGCAGGCTGGCTGTACGCGCTCTTCGCCACTGGGGGCAGAGACAGCCAATCAGGGTCAAGCGTGCAGAGGGACACGCCCACAAACAGTCCGAAGGGATGGATCACCTGTCTGGTAGTAGGTGTCGGCGGCGGTGCGTTGGACGGGTGCCGGGCCGGCGCTCGCCTGGTAGTACTGCTTGCTCTCATAGGCTCCCGCTGATGCCGCTCGGCCATAGCTGTAGCTGTCCTGTGGCGTGATACACATTCCTCAGTGTTACTCATCATCACTCTATATCAATCCATTTGATAAAGCTGACAATGAAACAGGACCGGAGATGAGCACCTGTTAAGGGTGGGGGGTATGAATAGAAATTATAAGATAAAATAGAAATGAACTGAAAACACATAAACTAAAATCCCGATTTATTGACTTCTGAGAAATACTCTAACTACTAGTATCATCCCCACCATCTTGTGTTCGGTACGGCACCTTAATCACTCTGCCACCTGCTGGCCAGTGCACATTTTACCTGGTATGTCTGTGGCGCTGTCGTGGGCTGGGAGGCTGACTCCGGCTGCCGGGCCCCGTAGCCGTAATCGGGGGCAGGGTGTATCTGGTATCCGGGATACGCCGCCGAGCCGATGGGCCTCCCAGTCTGGACCGTTGCCGGGGCGTAAGAGGCGGTCACGGCATGGGCCACGCTGGGGCCGGGCTGGATGGCGTAGCTGCCCGTAGTTGGGTGGGAATAGGCTGCGGGAGGCTGGGCACTGCAGCGGGAAGGACAAGATCGAGGGGGGGCGACGTCACCCAACGGCTTTTCCACGAAGGATTTCAACACCAGCGCAGCAGAGAACGAAATGCCAGGTGGAAGGACTCTGATGGTCCACACAGCCGACCCGGAGAGAACTGATCCCAGGACTGCTGCACGGGGCGAGCCGGGAACGCCATGGGGAGGGCGAGGACACCAGCCAGGCGCGAGTAATGACAGCATGACGAGGGGACAGCCGGCAGCCCGGGGTTACCCCTGCGTGAATTTTTATTAGGGGCCTTAGATCATCACGTGAAGTGTTTAATTAGGCAGGCGAGGGGCAGTCAGGGAAGCGGGGGGGGGGGGGGGGACAGTTTATAAATAGAGCGCAGGGGACGCGTGTAGGGGGCCCTGATCACCCTGCCAGCTCATGAACGGTACAGGCTGGACCTTCACACTCTGGCTCTTTATTTTGGCACTTGACCTGTGCAGACGAGCCCTTTTCCTCACACTGTTGAACAAACAGGGAAGCCTTGATAGGCTGTAAATCTCCGGAATTCCTGGGACAGACGCGCTCCAGATGCTAAATTTAGTCAAGCCAGCCCGGCATATGTCTGTGTCTAAAGTGTCCGGAAGAGCGCCCTTCCGGCTCGGCCGTGGCGGGCGTCCCCTGGGGGGGGGTGGGATTAAAGGCTGTGACATGACTCTTGTTTATCCAGGTTCCTCTGAAGTCTGTGTGTGACACCTGTAGCCTCTGCTAGCCTGTACGACATCACCAGGAATGCAGACAGATCTGTTTGTTTTTATTCATCTAAAGTGACAGGCAGGGGACCTTAATCACCATGCCCCCTGCTGGCTGGATATAAGGACCCCCCCCCCCTTTAGTGGAAGCATGTTAAAACCTGCCCACAGGTTAAATGACATCTGAGAGGAGCAGTAAAAGATCATTACATGCATGTGAATAAGGTTCATTACAGGAAAGGTGCCTGCTGCAAAAAGCTGTAAGTAAATAAAGTTTGTGAGTGACACGACGAGATACATCCTCGGGGGGCGGGGGGTACCCTATCACCGCCATCTTGCCAATCGCCCCACCGGGGAAGGGCGCTTATTCTACGGCCAGTTCGTTGCTCGACAGGAAAAGTTTCAGTGTTAAAATGGGCAACCCCTCCCACCTGAAAACACCGCATATCCAGCGGGGACGCCGCCGCTACAGATGCCTAAAACCCGCAAGCCCACCTGCCTTCATTATTACCGTACAGTGCGATAAACTAACCAGGAGAGCTGGAAGAGAGGCGGCGGAGGAGATCAAGCATGATTTTTAAACCAAGGAGACCGGATCTCGGGGTGCCGGCTACCCCGTCAGACGGGTCTGCGCTTCTGCGCTCGGTATTTCAGGATGGTGCCGTATTGCAATTGGCACATGCATGCATGCTGACCTGCCATCGGCCCCGGGCTATGCAGACAACTCTGACATTTCAATCATAATAATTATTATTATTGATAACCGTTCCCCAGAATGGCCTCTACACGCAGCCCACCCTGCGCTCTGCGGCCACCCGGTGCCCGACAATGGCCGCGATCCGGCTACGCCTCCAGCCGTCCTGTGCGGGCCAGGGCCGTGCATCCCTCGGACAGGCTGCACAACCGAGCGGCAGCGGCGTCCTTTACCTGTACTGCGGACCGGCGCCATGCGCGAACCCGTAGTAGTTGCTCGCCGCCATCTTGACGTCTGCTGGGCGAGCGCGAGCGAGGAGGGGGGCGGCGGCGGTGGACGCATTGTCACGTGACCAAGCGTCGCCGGCTCATGTGCCGCGAGTTCACACGGGTTCTATAATCCGGGTTCGCTCCGATATCTCCAAAATCCTTTGGGAAAACTCCTGTTTGTATGCAGATTTTTGACAAAACGCGAAATGTAATGCAACTTTCTCCCCGTTATAATTCGTATAATGTAATTTAACATTAACGTTTAACTAACATTTGTTGTTTAGTTTGCATATGTTGCTGGGTTAACGGTTGGAAATGCTGGATTTCTGTTCGCGTTTTATTTACCAATCATATATTATATAATGATGAATGAGTTAGTACATTTAAAAGACATTGGAATTTAGAGACAGCGGTGCCGCCATGTAGCCTATTGCAATCACGCATGATAAAATGTACTTTTATTTTACTCGTCATGAAACTACTGGAATATGTGAAAAGCATTTAAATGGTAACTCAGGTAACCTGCCGTGTCTCGTTTAAACTCAGCTCTGAAACAGAATCAGAAAAGCACAAGGGATTTGCATGAAATGTAGAATCGAGAGAAAAACAGTGTCAAAAATTTAAACCGAGATAGAAGATTTACATAAAGATGTGCAAATAATAAACAAACATGTACACATGTAAGTAAAGGTTAGCAAAACATTTTGGGGGTATATCCAATGAAACGTACAGGTTATACGTTCCAACATGCTTCCCATGCGTCTTTATTTAGCAAATGCTATTGCCCTCCTAAACAAAGATCCACGAGAATCAAGAAGCAATCTGGTACTTGAAAGCTTAATTGCACACACCCCATAGCTGCTTGTACCCTACGTGGTATTGTATCTCCTTTATATGTCTATATACTTATTTGCACACCTTCATATTTTCTTTCTGTATTTTACTGTATTCACCACGCTGACTGACCAGTGTAGAAAACGAATGAATGAATTGGCTACGGTTTAGTTTTTCTCCGGTTCTCAGTATGTTATGCCTATGACAGAGGAATGATCACATCGCAGAAACTCTTGCTCCAACTAACTTCCAGTCCAACTAGTCTGGCGAAATATGCAAGAGCCATGTGGAGAAATCACTCGATTCCTATGTCAGATCTTCCAAAAATAACTGTGGGGACATCGCCGCCGCAGGTTAGGGCAACAGGAGGTATGAGAATTAAATCCGGACTACTGTCGTATAGTGGGAACGTATGGTCGGATGATGCCGCTCTGTGGGTCGGCGTTCAAGAGGATAGAAAGGGCAGGGGGAAGGATACTGCTGCTCTACTACTGCGCTTGTTCGAAACCAAAGACCAAGTCCAACTGTTTAAGGGAATGTAGGCATGATGTCACCAGAGAGAGGGAAATGGGGGGATCGAGAGCGAGTGAGAGAGGCTGGGATGCTGTTGCCAGGGAACAGAAACGACCAAGAAACGCGTGTATGCAGGAAAACAGCACATGCGCAGGAGTCTCTGCGCAAAAAACCGGGTCGATCGGAGCGTTTGTACTGGATGCAATGCCGCCTCCCCCTTTAAGGGGAGAAGGGTATGATCTACACCCACGACGCTGATCAAAAAAAAACAAAAAAGCCGCGAGGTTTAAGCGGGACGACTGGGCTCACTGGACTGGTGTTTCTGAAAGCGTTCGTCGATGGACCGGGAGGCGGGATTTGACGCGAGACCTGCGTGGACCGCAGACGGAGAAGCGCAGTCCTAATGTCTGATGGAGACCAAGTCCCGTAGCAGCGGCGGGACTGAAATGGGGGTCTAACAGGCAGCAGCAGGACGCGGTATCATCGACATCGGTGGGGAGGAGGGGCGCCTTTGTTTACCTGTCAGCCCCTGGATACACCTACCCCGGATCGGGCCACGCAAGACATGAATCTTTTGTCCCACGCACACTGAAGACCACCGAGCCAGTAGGAGAGGTACGATCAGGGGAGGATACAGAAGTCCGTGGGTGAGTGCCATGTCCCTCTTTAACTCTCCGTGTTAACGCTACGCTAGGGAACAACACCTCCACCATCTGCACGTCCTCCCCGGGCGCAAAAGCAGTGACACACTTATTGCGCGTAGTACCGATTAGGTAACATTCCGTATCCCGTTAAGCATCTCCGCCCAGGGATTAAAGACGGAAAGTCGGACTGTTGCCATCTCAGGGGGTGCAGAATAATTTCGGACACTGCTTCATTTCGTGAAGTCAGAGGAAGGAGGGTAGTTGTTCTGATTTGTGCAGTTTAAAGGTAGAGGCGTGACATAGATGCACCTGAAAATACACTAAATACGTGATTGTGAGAGTAGGTGGTGCGTGTGATGCAGATATGGGGTGTGAAGGGGCAGTGACCGCCTTTGCCCTGCGCTCCGGTTTAGAGGTTCAAATAAACGCTTTATGCGCTTAGTCACCTTGACGAAGCCCAGAAAAAGGACATGGCTTCTGAGAAGCTGTCCTGCAAATATAACGAACCGTCTCGCCTGACAATTAACTCACGGCCTCTCGAATTAGACTGGGAGGTTTTGCAGAAGATTCCCACATGCTGATTGGCTGGTGACGGATGTCGCCACATCTGACCTGAATTCGCAAACTCCTTTTAAAATTGTCCTTGCTTTCGGCACACCAGGGGGCGTGACAGCTAAGGATGAGCAGCAACAATATTCTGTTGAATGGTTGTTGTACCTCTGAGTGAGGTTTCTTTGTACCTTTGAGCATGGGTTCCCAAACTTTTCAAACTACAACCCCCAAAACAACAGTGCAAAGGTCCCCTGGGTTTATTTCTCTGACCAATAGGGCTGCCTGGCAAGAATTCGCTGATTATTTAAAATTTTTTACTTATATACTCTGCAAAGAATCTTATGATCCCTCTGCCAGTAACCGCATGTGATGCTGACCCTATACCATGAAATACCATAGGGACAGAGTGGTAATATTTTGGCTGCACAAGTCATTTTGGATGGATGAATATTGTGGTGAAGTAATTGGTCATTTGCATAAAGGCTGCCTTTCTCCCTTCAAAGGGGGCATTTGTGTGCGTGTCTTGCCTTGGTTCCTGCTCTCTCCCCTGGGGTGGGGGAGGCACCGTGAAGACTACATATGGAAAACATGGAGGTGAAGGATGAGTGGCAGGATGAAGACTTTCCAAGGTACATCCATGAGCAGCATGCAGTATGGGACATGTGGCGTCCTGGAGTGTGCCCCCTACTGGGGGCGTCTGGGTATTTGTGTTTTGGAGGTGTGTAATTTTGTCACCAGTGTATTTGTGACTTGTGGGAGTTTTACACAAAAATGTCTGAGGACATAGCTAAAAATGATTGGTTATCTCACTGAACCAATCAGATTCTTAAGGAGGTGGGTCCAAGCAACTAGAAGAGGCAGGACCAAGACATCTGATTGGTCTCTCCCCTCTCCTCTATTTGCTTGGACCCACCGCCTGTACAGACTAATTGCTTATCTCTCTCCACCAATCATTTTTTTTGTTTTGCCCTCAGAACATTTCTGTGTCAGTAAAACTCCCGTGGGTGTATTTGTGCCATGTCGGTGTGAGGGCGCTGTGTTTGTGTAGCTGTGTTGTGTTTCTGCTCCGTCAGTGCATTTGTGTTTGTTTTTGGGGCCATTAAACTTGCTTTGTTTCCCATAATGCACTGCAGGCCATGAAAGGTCATTAAAAACAGGGCAGACAATGAAAGGACAAGAGCACAAGACTGAGTTTTTCCAATGTTCAGTATCTGATGAAGAAAAAGAGGGTTTAATCTGTCAGTGAGGGAAGGAAGTAAGCACTCTGCTTAAGTGTAAACGAAGTGTCACGTGACCCAGCCTCTCTTATGGTACTGAAGCAGGAGGTTTACACTGAAGCTGGGCTCCCCTTTCTTGCCAGCTCACTGTCCGAAAAACTGGTCTGGACACGTTAATGGACTCCATAGCTTTGTATAGCTTATGCAAGTCTGAATGGTGAAACTGATCCAGGGCCAGTTACTGATTGCTGAGTGCAGTATATAACTGTTCTGTCCTGCAGGCCTCTTCCTGAGGATGGTGAGGACTGTTCCTATGGGCTCTCCGAGCAGAGAACATGTGAGTAGTGCCACACCCCCTCCTGTGCCAATAGGAGTCCATCCTTACAGTGACATCCATTGAGCAACTTATTGCGCACAGCACCTGGGATTTGTCTAAGTGACACCCAGTTTACGTCTGCAAACTTCCTGCCTTACCTGGACAGTTTTCTCCTTTAGCTCCACCTGCTTTCCTGAATGTGGGCGGGGATGCCAGGGCGGCAGCCAGTCGGAAACGCCGCACGTTGGCGGCCCCCGAAATGAGCCTGTCGCTAGATCGAGGAGAAGGCTCGCCACCGTCCGACGACTTCCTGGGTACGCCGGATGACCTTGACATCAACGTGGATGACATCGAGACTCCAGATGAGACGGACTCCCTCGAGTTCGTTACCAGCGGCAACGAGCTGGAGTGGGAAGGTCAGAGGTCGCGGGGTTAAGGGAAGGGGCCTAAAAAGCTTCACTAAACGCTCTTCACAGAAAATACGGTTCCCTCATGAGGAGCGTGATGTTGCATGTCCTAGATGACACCCCAGTGGCCAGTGCCAAGGCTACACCCTGTGAGGGGGCGGGGCCAGGCGGTGAGGGCGGAGCCGACGGACGCCTGTGGCGGACGGTGATCATTGGCGAACAGGAGCACCGGATCGACATGCAGGTCATCCGGCCATATCTGCGCGTGGTGACGCACGGCGGTAAGTCCGCCGGCCCTCATCTCACTGGCCCCGCCTCCTGACCCCGCATCACCTCACGCGGGGCTGCTCCTACTCACAGGTTACTACGGCGAGGGGCTGAATGCCATCATCGTGTTTGCAGCCTGCTACTTGCCAGACAGCAGCTGCCCAAACTACCAGTACATCATGGAAAACCTCTTCCTGTGAGTGACTGTTCGAGAGTTAAATGTGTGACATCTGAAACAGCTTGAAAGTTGAATACTGAATTCAACTGTCCCTGATAAGCAACCTTACCCCCCACCCCAGATATGTGGTAAGTAGCCTGGAGCTGCTGGTGGCTGAGGACTACATGATTATCTATATGAATGGAGCCACGCCCAGAAGGAAAATGCCAGGCATTGGTTGGCTGAAGAAATGCTATCAGATGATTGACAGGAGGTACGAACTTATGACTGGCTGAAATATCTACTATCTCTTTGTACTGGGGTGGTCTTTCATCCATTCATTTTTGTGCAGGTTGAGGAAGAATCTGAAATCTTTGATAATCGCCCACCCTTCTTGGTTTATTCGCACTGTACTGGCCATCTCCAGGCCATTCATTAGGTGAGGATGGGATGTCATCTTCACAGATGTGTATTTATAGATCTGCTCACTGATTAGTAACTATATATAGAAAGTTAATTTAAAGGGTCCTGATTTTAAAATAAGCCAGGATGTAAGATAAGAGGAGGAAATATGAGTGTGCATGGCCACTTGACACCACTTGTGTTTTGAACAGTGTGAAATTCATGGAGAAAATCCGCTACGTAAACAGTTTGGAAGAGCTGGCCCAGATCGTACCAATGGAACACGTGAACGTCCCGGAGTGTGTGGTGCAGTAAGTGTACTTCGCCACTAGAGGCCGCTGTTGGAACATAAATCATGGACGCTGGAGAAATTACGTTTTACTTTAAGGTGTCGAACTCCAGTCCTACAGGGCCAGAACCCTGCACATTTTTGGGATTCCCCTCATTTAATACACCAGATTAAACTCCTTGTGCTAATTACCACACAGCTCTTGAGGTAAATCATCTGTGGTGGTACAGGGAAAGAACTAAGCTACACAGCTCTGCGGCCCTCCAGGACTGGAGTTTTACACCCCTGCTTTAGGAGAATTAAGGATTACATAAGCAAAACTGGCTGTATTTTAAGAAGAAAAGTGGACTCTGGATCCATAAAAATGAATAAAATTGCAAATATTGTTACAGTGTCTACAGTAATTTTTGAAGGTGAGGTCGGTCAGATGCCACATTCTCACTGCTGACACGTTTTGCCCCAGGTTTGAGGAGGAGAGGCTTAAAGCACAAATGGAAAGGTAAGTGATAGTTCCCTGAAGTGATTAACGGATAAAGGGTATTGTGTTTGTGAAACCTCACAAAGTCATTTTTCCTGCTTTCAGGATGGAGCAGGAACAGGAGCGGCTGCAGGAGCAGGATGGAGCGGGTCAGCCCCAGCCAGGGCCCTCAGAGCACACAGACAGGTGACAGTCTATGATGCCTATGGGGGCTGTATTCCCATTCTGTACAGCTAACAGATAAGGCTGCCCGATTAGCTTTGGACAATCTCAGACCATGACTGATAAAACGTGATGTGTTTTCAGGCCTGCGCCGATAGTCGAGGAGCCAGGCCAGTGATGCTGAGCATTGGGTAAGAGCTCTGTCAGGGTGGACACAGCTGATTGGCTGGGGCATCAAACTGGCCACAGCTAGCTGAGGCATCAAACTTGAAACAGAACAACATGCCTAGATCGTAATACTCGATAAAACGGATGTTTATTGTTATTTTCCTTGTTATTATAATTTATTTACTGCAGGGTGAAGCCTGGGTACAGAAAGAGGGAGGGGGCACAGCTCTGCAAAGGAAAAATCAGTTGTGCTTGAAAAACTATCAGGTGTAAGACTTTGTCAGACATTATGGCTCAGGTTTTGAGATACTCCTACAGCCTAGAGCCCCCTCCCACCCCCAGCACCCCAAGGAGCACTCCGACAGAACCTCAGTGATGCTTCAGGACAAATGACCTGAGAAAGCAAAGCGTTGCTGGGTGTTTTTTTTTTTTTTTAAAGTCACGTTTTCTGTAGATTTACTGTCTTCCAGCCACGTAGACTGCCATTCTTCAGCTTATCCTTACAAAGGTTTGTGGTGGGTTCTTAGTCCTCTCCATTGTGATAGTAAACAATTGTGATAAGTGACATCTTCAAGGTTTAGTAATGACAAACATCCCATAGAGTCTGCAGCCCTTCCACGGCTCGGATGGAACCGGAACCGCAGGCATGACCGCGATGTTGTCGCTCAGGTCATGTGGTTTAGACTATCCGTAAATATCTCCTGCTGTAGCTCAACGCAACTGATAAATCAGGACATACGCCTCCATCGTCTTTGTAAAATGCTGTGGAGTTTGTAAACATTGCGGTGGGGGTGTTCATTACCGACAGGACTTCCAAAAAATAAAAGAAATCTTTGTATATTTGGTAATATAGAATGAATGTGTTCATAAGTGTTTTTTTTCTGGTATAGATAATAGCTATGTGTGACTCCAATGTCAATGTATACCGCAATATCAACATTGCTGCTTATTAACCTTTTGTAAATAATGGTTAGCTAGCTGATATTTCTCGACAAAATCTTTTTTAACCATGTTAAATGAATGCCTCGTACTGTAGAGGGTGTTTCTATTTGTGCGTCGTGTTTTTCTGTGGGAATAAACTTGAGGACACCTCCCACGGTGGTCGGCGTCTCTGTGAATCAGAAAATCTGTGTGAAAAAGGCTCCCTGGTGTCTGTGACTCAGTTTTCAGTTCAGTCTCAGCACTGTTCACTAATTTTCTCGCTGAAATGTGTGCATGACAATGGATCTGGCAGTTGGCCGTGTAGATTCCCAGAGAGCTATCAGTCTGGTAACCAAGATGCTAACAGAGATGCTGTCTTTCTCATCAGATTCCATCTGTGCACCTCAATCTTTACTGCAACACGAGAGCCCAAAATGCACAAAACACCGACGGAGGAAATTTCCGCCCCTCTGTGAATTTAATGCGTTTTGGTGATTTTCCCTACAGCGAGATGAAAGTGACGGCCTTGTCTCTGCAAGCTAACTGTGTTTGCTCAAGCGAGGCAGAGAGCACATCGCAAGCATGAGGAGCCAGCTTACAGTGGGTGCAAGTGCTGCTCGGAATACAGATGCGTAAGACACCCTTGGGGCAGGTGAACTTAGATTTCAACTCACATCTGCCTCCCATCTTCAAAAAAAACAGTATATAGACAGACAGTGCTCTCCACGCTATTTGAGAACCACGTCTGGGCCACAGACATTGCGGACATTGATGGGTTGTGAGTAATCCTTACACCGAGTGTGTGTGGGGTGATGCTGTGTCTTGTACCATGGTAAACAGCCACTGTCTTTCACAAGTGGACCATGCCATCTCACCCTGTGACCTAGGTGGGCTCCCGCTCTGGGCGTTGCTCAGAGATTAAGGAAAAAAAAAACAAGCGGAGGATTCGTATTGGGCCAGCGCTTATTGGTTTGTGCTGCCGTCATGTGGACAAATAATGATATTACCTGCATAAATTTAATAGGCGAATTTGCACTTGTATACAGGGGCGTCGTTGCGGTAAGGATGCCCTGGCAGGTTCAGGGGGGCTTGAATGCGTAAATTTATATGTGAAATTGCCCAAGGTGACATTCTGTCAGGGGACCTATAATTTCTAGGTACGCCAATAAAACGTTTAACAAATTTTTTTTTATCAGTTATGGAATTCCTTTTGTCCGCTTATATTAGAAATGTGCCTATATAAATTCACTATGAAAGCTTTGAACTTTATGAAAAGGATTTGGTTAGATATTGATTTAGTGGGAACAAGGGTAAACTGGGACGCCTATATATTTGATACTCTATATTTTTACGCTGGTGTGGTCTGTTAATTTGAGCTCAGTTCTTGAGTTTTCAATAATATTTTTGTGTTTTAATATTTATAATTAGTATCGTACTTTTAAAGTAAATTTGTCCTTGTTTGTCATTATCCATCTTCTGTGTATTTAAACACAATACTTTAAACCCAAATTAAATTGCAAAATGTATTAAAATATTGCGGCATAAACGACGGAATTTGGTGACGGGTACTAGGAAAACGCGAATAAGTCGATGGGCGTAACTCGGCCAGCAGCGGCGACGGAGTTAACCCGGCCTGAGTCCCCGGACGCAGCCCCCTTGTGTGCATGCGTGGGCAAACTGGTTATAATAAAAGTGGCCGTCATGGGTGCCCCGTACGCACTGCCGGGTGCTGGATGAGGACATGCTGCGTGATTGCAGGAGCAGCTCCGCATTTTACATTCCCTCGCAACTGCGCCGGGCAGAATAACCACCCATTTATTCGTCGGTGATATATTTATTACACTCATTTTGTTACGATGGCTAGTACTAAACTGTTATTCTACGTGGTGCAAAGTTTGGTTCACTTCATCGGCGCACAGCACCAGTTGCGCGGCCGTACGGGACCGTGGACGCAGAGGATTCAGTGGGAGAATAACGGCCAGATGTACAGTCTGGTGAGCACCGGGTCCGAGTACCATACGCCAGAACAGAGCCGGAGGGAGTCTCAGGTGTACTTGAGCACCGTAAGGGAAGGTGCCGGCCGTCCTCCGATCGGACAGCATCAGATTCGATCGGCTACCGCCAGGGCATTTGAATACGGCGCACCGGGGCGCAACCAGGTACGAACAAGTTCACCAGAGCCCGAGGGCTTTGGAGGGGACGGTGAGCGCTATATTTCCCCATTTGAACGCCTTTCTGGTGCCAGGTACCAGCAGCCCGTATCCCCTCCTCGATCCGGAGCTGTCGGTTATCCCGGCGCTCGGCGCTCTCCATCGGGCGCCCCTGGCAAAGCCAACACGTCCCCTTCGGGGGTTTACCCTGAATTCTCTGGCAGTGGAGTCCCCAGAGGACGGAGTAACGCCACCCTTCACCGCAGCGTCGTCGCCCCCCAGTCGGGAAGCGGATCAGTCAGCCAGGGAGAAGGGGACACGGCCACCTGGAGTCCCGCACGAAACAACGCAGAAGACTCGGAGTACGAGGAAGCGAGAAGCTTGGAGGTCATGACCAGCGACGACCCGCGGAATCCGTTCAAAGTCCATCGAAACACAGTTTTCTATAACGTCTACCCGTCCAACGGCAGATCTGTGACCCGCAGACGGCGTCCTCAAGGCTCCGGCTACGGTACCAGGTATTTTCACCACGGTGAGGGGCGACGCGACGCTGAACCAGCTTCCGATTGATGGCTGCGATCTGCGTACCCACGGCTTACATGGTGACCCGAGTGCGCTCTCCGTTGCAGGACTCCCGGACCTCATCCCGGACCCTTATTACATACAGGCGTCCACCTACGTGCAGCGCATGCAGATGTACGCGCTGCGCTGCGCCGCAGAGGAGAATTGCCTGGCCAGGTAACGAAGAACCGCTGCATTAACTTAATGACTTAAAAGTTTCAAGGCGCTTGTGCTTCTGAGCACCAGGCTCCTGTACTAGCTGGGGAAGGAGTTTGTTTTTATACAAACTCTCTCTGGTCGAAAATCTGGGGAATCTCCACAGCCTTCTCAGAATCTTTAATAGCTTTAAATGAAGCTGCATGTTTGGCAAAACAAACGGATGCTTTTTTGTGTTTTCCTCCTCCAAGGTCTGCTTACAGACCTGGCGTAAGTGACATCAGCCAGAGGGTGCTGCTGCGGTTCCCTCAGAGGGTGAAGAACCAGGGCACAGCTGACTTTCTGCCCTTCAAACCCAGACACCAGTGGGAGTGGCACAGCTGTCACCAGTGAGTATGCATTGGGAGGTTGTGACCTCACACTACTCACTTTTACACAACCCGCTAAGGCGCGGATCGCCATGATTCCGCTGCGCCTGGAGACGCACACCTCATTTTTCTCCAATTCTGTGCCCTCCCCCGCCCCAGGCACTACCACAGCATGGATGCCTTCAGTAACTATGACTTGCTGGAAGTCTCCACTGGCCGTAAGGTGGCAGAGGGACACAAAGCCAGCTTTTGTCTGGAGGACACATCCTGTGACCCCGGCACCCGACGTCGCTACGCCTGCACGGCCCACACGCAGGTAGGGGGATCAAAACAGCTCCCCACCCCTCAGATGTAAGTAGGGGGACCGTAATAACTACACCCACCCGCTCACACACAGACAGGGGGACCGGGACAGCTATACCCACCCTGTTCATTACCACTGAAAAATATTGGTTAAAAGAGGAGACAGTTCATCATTTTTATGCAGTTGAGCTTTACCCACCTGCATCTTCATTGTCACAGGGACTGAGCCCCGGTTGCTATGACACCTACAATGCCAACATCGACTGCCAGTGGATAGACATCACTGACGTCCCCCCCGGGAGCTACATCCTGAAGGTAACCCAGCATCATGTCCATTCAGGGCAGAGAGAGGAGTTTATTCTCTGCTTGCCTCCCCCCTCACTGACCTGCTATTCGTCTCCCGCTAGGTAACCGTTAATCCCACCTTCCAAGTCCCGGAGTCAGATTTCTCCAACAACGTGGTGAGGTGTGACATCATCTATACGGGCTCCTACGTCCAGACCCACAACTGCAGGATAACAGGGTAAGAACCAGTCAGCGGAGGAGGGGGCTGTTATTCCTGACCATTAAATACTCATCATTTTCTCTTCATTAATCTTTCATGTTTTCCAACAGGAGTTAAGGGGACTGTTAAGATTTTCCAGTCGTATTTTCACAAGGATGGGCACCAAGAAAGATGGCTGAACGGAGGTCCCACTGGATAAATACAGCAGTTTTTAAATGTTATTTTATACTTTAGTACTGTATAAGAAACCTTTCCAGTGCGCTAAGAGCCCAGCATGAAAGCTGTTGCCAGCGTTTTGAGTCGTTTCAGGATTGGGTCACAGTTGGCCTCGGGATTTCACATTAAGGACACAGTGAAAGAACGACAGAGCTGTTAGCGGTCTATGTTTATAATTATATGGCTTATTTATTGTGTTTTCTGTGCATGGCATTTTGGACCTGAAATGATGTAGGTTTTATGTGTTTTTTTGTTCCCTATGAATAAACCACTCTTTGACCGTGAGACATTTCAGTGAAGCATTCCTCCCTGTTTTTGATCTGCCTGTTCTGTATGCATGGCTGTTTGTCTTTATTTATGGATCATCACACTCTGCCCTTTGAGAACTTGAAATCACGCTGTCAGAAGGATCCCGGCCTGATGTGGGATTTAGCCTGTTTCTGTTTTATCTCACCATTTTATGTCTTTATGTAAACATTAAAAGTAATGGGAAAATGTGCAAATCTTAATTTTCTTCTTATATTTAATATAAAAGTGAAATATCTTGTTTTATGTCTTTTTTTTTTTTGTGAACACCCCCAATCTGAATAGTTCAGCTCAACAGCTGGTAGAATGAAAAGAGAGCCCAGTGAGACAGGAATGTTTAATTCCTAGTTTAATGGGGGACAGACTTTACTCAGAGCTGCTTATCACAGCTCGTGGACTGGTGTTGCTCCAAATATGATCTTAAATAAGCAGGAAGTCTTTGGAAATGTGGCCCCCATTTAAGCAGCTAAGCTGTTTCTGGCCCACGAAGAGACAGTGAGCTAAACTGAAGCTATTAGCCAAACATTGGGACCCGTTAACAGGCACCCAGCCTGAACACCCGTGGGCTGCTGATCAGCCGCCTTAATCTGCTCTATACTTATCTCCGGATGTGGCGGGAGATTGTCTGTCTTAAATGCCCAAAATAGCTGTTAGCCCAGCTGCTACCATAGCCTCCATTATGAATCTCCCACTCAGTGGCAGTGCCTAGGCAAACTTAGTGCTAGCTTCCATTCAGCTTTAGCGTCCACTTAGACTACCAATGAATGTCAGCTTCCACTTAGCGTTAGC
>JAABNX020000049.1:14500204-14522132 GCA_015163995.2 Mormyrus lacerda
AATGTCAGCTTCCACTTAGCGTTAGCTTCCATCCAGCCCTAGCTACCAATGAATGTCAGCTTCCACTTAGCGTTAGCCTCCATCCAGCCCTAGCTACCAATGAATGTCAGCTTCCACTTAGCGTTAGCTTCCATCCAGCCCTAGCTACCAATGAATGTCAGCTTCCACTTAGCGTTAGCATTACCCGAATCTGTTCATCCTTGAGCAAAGGAGACTGAGGGGGGACGTGATCCAAGTATATAAGATTCTAACAGGTCTGGATGCTGTTCAGTCAGACAGTTACTTCAATATTCGTTTAAATACTAGAACTCGTGGCCATAGGTGAAAATTAGCAGGAGAACATTTTAAAATGGATTTGAGAAAGCGCTTATTTACACAGCGTAGCATATGGAATAGTCTTCCTGCTAGTGTTCTCCTCAAATGAGCTTGATGGGCCGAATGGCCTCCTCTCATTTGTAAAATTCTTATGTTCAGTGTTCCACTCACGACCCTACTGAAAAAAACAGTTTTATCAGCTTAAGATGGAGTGGAGACTCCTGGATGCTGTGCCAGTAATCAGAAGGTTGCTGGTTTGAATCCTGTAAATGCCAAGAGTGACCTTACTCTGTCGGGCTGTTAACCTGCAATTGCTTCGTGCTGGTATGACATTATGCCATATGATGTTAATCTAGCCCTATAAGGAGGTCCTCCAATTCACAGAGGAAAAACTTGGTGGTTGGTGGCAGGATTGGCCCTCCAGTCACCGGAAGAAACTCACACTGGTCCATTCAGACTGATGTGGTGCTGAGGCATCACCTGCCACATGACTGTGCTCAGGTTCTCATCCCTGAGGTGGTTTGTCATGCGGTGGGTGTGGCAATGTGCTGTAATCAGCGCATGCTCCTCCTTACCTTTTAAGGTATGCTTTTGTATGATGGTTTAGCTAGTTATGCCAGCTTATGATTGCTATTATAGCTGGTGTAGTTAGTCATACCTGCATGACCTGGGACATGATCATCGAAGACCATCTAAGACCAGCCAAAACTAGGTACCAGCATAAGTTGGTTCTAGGCACTTTTTTAGGCCGGGTAACCACTTAGTTGCCAGTTGATGACGCCTTTCCCTTCTTTGTTAGCTGTATGGAGATATCCTGGGAATCTGGAGCTTCGGGTCATTAAGAAGCTTTGCTGTGTTTGCCCAGGTCCCGTAAAGCCCAGCACAGATGAATGTGTACCTTCTCGGTCGCCTGTAAACACCGGTCGCTAACGAGGGGGGCAGCCCCACATCTCTTGACGCAAGTGTGTCTCTGGCCACCGTATCACAACGCTCCAGCTGCTGCCGCTCTTTAAATCACAAGCAAACTGACACTTCTTTTTAATTACAGTGAAAGCAGTAGGATTTCTGTAAGTCGTCAAGTCTATTCTGTGTTTAAAAATACGCTTAAAGTACATGACATTTGGGATAAAGTCCAGCAAGGAGGTTCTTGCCTGTAACTGTTATCACAACATCGAGCACCCAAACCCCCACACCCTCCCTACAAATGCGGGGGGCTGGCATTTTTGTAACCAACGGATTATTTATTTCCAGAGGTTTACTCTGGACCTCATGAAGGTTCTACTTTGCCAGATTAACTTCGGCAATGTTATTGAAGCCGTCTGGAAAAAGCCCCCACCTCCCATCTCCTGGGCACCCCCATTCCGGTCTGTCTAGGAATCTCAGCCCTTGTTTACCTGCTAAAGCAAAGTTAAGACTTACAGGTGTTTATTTGGAATCTAGTCTAGCGACTTTCTCTAATTCCACGGGCCCACTGGCCGGAGACATGCGTCATCAGAATGACCATCCCCGATCCCCCACTGCCCCTGCACAATTAATGCACCTACAGCACAAAGGTAGAAGTCAAAAGGGACGTGTCTTAGGGCCAGAGTCACACTGAGGAACTTTGGCTATTCCGACAATTTCTACTACATCAAGCCAGATGGGTCAGACCAGCTGTTTGCTCAGCTGTGCTGAAGACTGGCCATTCCCGTCTCTCACCAATGGGCGGGATGCCATCATCAGTGGATCCCAGCAACGGAACCCTGACCTAAAATCAGGTTCAGCCCCCCCCCCCACACCCCCACCCCCCATCCTGATGTGTTCCCAGACCAGCCAGACTCCAGCTCCTCAAGTCAGCAATCAGCTTGTTTCACCACAAGTCTCACTATTGCCAAAATAGTTATAATACCTTTTCATTTAAATATAATGGAGCTTCTGTTCCCGGTACAAATTATTCAAAATGGGTGCAATTTAGTTGCTCACTTTTAGGACAAAGAGGGAGTGGCAGGGAGGTGGCAGCTTGGGTCTCAGGGAGCCCCGGGGTGAGCTGGTAACGGCTCACCCTCCATAACCGTTTGGATAGCAGCTGTGTTCATCCAAAGTTTCAGCTGTCAGCTTGGTGAATGATAACATGCCTTGTCTAAGAGCCACAGCGACCCCTCCCCGCATCTCCCCCGCGTAAGACGGACCTGCAGCAAAGTCGTCAACCTTGGGCTCGGCCCTAGGTGTTTGCTCTGGGGGCTGAACGCGCGACACAGTGGCCCCGCTGCGATGACAGGGAGCAGCGAAATTCCACAGCTTGCCTGTTAGTCAGGGAAGTGAAACAGAGCTGACCTCAGCACATGGGCCCCCAGCTTAACACACAGCACCCCCGGGGCATGTATATACACCCAAGGGCCTCCTCCAGACACCAGGGGCGTCCCACTTTCAATGAACACCAGCGCTATGGAAATGTTGTATTTATATTAACTTAAATCATCCTTGCCTCTATAAAAGAAGGCTTATGGTTCTCCACAGTCTGTCAGTTAATACGGTAAATTATATAGGGCAAATATGGAACTTTTAGGGGGTTCATTTACTTTCCAATCAACCGTAAAATTGGTGTTCGTCTGACATTTAATAGCTCCGCTCTGTGAAGTGCGTAAAATAGGTTACTTCAGATTGCAAACATCCTCATCGCCATCAACTGTTTGTGTTGGTGGCTTTGGAGTCGGAAAACCATCTGTGACTCATTATTTAGCAGGTACACAGCAAAAACTGGTGAAAGAGTCGCACTGTTTCATACTGAATTATTAGCGCTTATGGCTACGCAATGTAGACTTTCCTCCGGTAACTCCAAATGTCGCTAACCAAAAATATGATTAATCAGGCAACTTGTTGTAAAGACTGCTCTTCATTTCCTATTATCTTTTTCAATATTTTGCTGTCGTCGCCCATGTTTTTTTTTTATAGAAAAGAGAGAAATATTTACTCGGGCAAAACAAAAGTGGTGCTTAGTCTGTTTGCGCTCGGAAATCCCGCTTTGAAAGGGTAGCCTTGTGTTCCTAAACGCGGTGCAGCGCTTTCCGCTTCCCCGGGCCGCCCAGAGTCTCTAAATCCCTGGATACTTTAATAGTCAAGTCGGATCCTGTTATTTTACTCTTATTGTGTTTCGGGTGCGACTGGGAAGAGACACTCGCTAGACTGGTGCTTGTTGCTTCTGGAGCCTGCGGAAGCATCGGTTGGCGTCCCTTCTGTGTCGGATACGCTGATGTACGCATGTCGGCACAATGTTCCCGATTATCTAAAGGATTTCGCATGACCGCAGTGTTTCATTAAAAAAATATATATCCCTAAGCCTATAGCAAAACTACAGATGAACCCGGACACCGGGCCGATATAAGCACAGTTTGGACCATATTGAGGAATGACGAGAGGTTGAACCCACGGGAGAGTCACACAATGGTGTATATGTGTTGTAACAAGTGGGTCTGTATGGTTGAAGTGATAAAAATGTCAGACAAGTCTTAAACAAACAGAGACAGACAACCTCCCGCCAGGTCCGGAGAATGTTACATTAAATAAAGACAGCTCTCCCGAGACATACTTGGCAAACCACGGCTTTCTGACCTTGACATACATTTAAAAGCAAAATAAAAAAAGCTATTTTTTATTGTAAGGCTTGCATCGGACTCGACGTGAGCAGATGCCCGTTACCCAGATGGGAGGATAGAGGCTTTTTTTGGGTGGGGGGTTGTAAATGATTAAACCAGCTAATATAATCCCCTTCAATGACTGGAGACAGCCCCTCATGCTCAAACCAGCAAAGAAAGCCGGAGAAAATGGGATAAGCGGTGACTATTCAGTACAAGGATACAGGGACACAAAACAAAACTGCTGTTGGCGAAGGAGCCTTAATAATTGACGACAGGTGTATTAAGAATACCTCGCCTGACTCCCCTTACCCGGAGACTTCCATACTCTCCCCCACCCCACGCAAATGTTTTTTTTTTTTTTTTTAAAAAAACAGTTCCGATTTTACTCAAATAATTTATGTTAGAATACATAATCGGTATGTGGTCTTGAAAGACGTTGAAATCGTTTAGGACGCTAATTCATACGAGATCGTTTGGCTGTTTCCACGTACCGCGCCTACTCTGTATGTGTTATTTTAGTGAATATAAATTCAACAGTGCGTGGGTAAAATTTTTAAAAACCTTTCTGTAGTCGCTCCATGCATCCACTTCATTTATAACCACTTATATATGCAATACATAGTCACAGTAAAACTATCCCAAGAAACAGATACACGGCAAGGCCACCCTGGGTGGGACTCCAGTGCATCACAGCACACATTGTGCATATTTATGAACAATTCAGAAATTTCAGTTAATTTATTCGGATATTTCTGGGTAGTAAAAATATGCTTACGTTTATTTATGCTATCTATCGTCTGAACAACGAACTTGAATGTTTTTTTTTTTAATTGTATTATTTTTTATTTAAGGGAAGCTTAAAATTCCTGCTTTGTTAGAAGTTGTTATGTAGCTCCTACTCCAATACTGCTTACACTTGTACCTAGAATTTCACTGGATCCGAAGCTCAGCCTAGCTGCATTTATACCTAGTCGACTCCTTGCCAGCCGTATGTTTGTAATGTGCTATTTGCTCCACTTGTGCTAAATATGTAAGATGTAAATAATCTAAATGATTTAAAAGTTTTAATATTTTTATGTACCATTATTTCTATTATTTTTCGCAACAAAATGTATCTTTCGGTCAAAGTCAGTTATCCCGGAAATTGATTGCATATTATTATTTTTTTGCTCTCTGTGACAGATAAAAAAGAGAAATCGTGAAAAACGTAAATTTTAGCGATGGCCAGAAATTGTCTTTGGTGTCAGATCATTTCCGGGAGCTCGTATTATGGGAAATACGGAACGCCCCTTGCAGACGGTCCTGCCTTTCCAATATGGCTACTTCCAACAGCCACGGTTTTGGTTCTCTGTCCTGCTTTCCGGCAATTAAAGTTTTGCTGATATGCTTGTCCATGGCAGTGTTGGTCTCTTCTTCCAAGGAAAGAACTAAAACAGTGGATTTCAACGTAAAACCGGGAGGAGTTGTGCACACGTTCTCGGAAAAAATAGTGAGTAACAGTGGAGGCGAGACGAGCAATTAGCAATGCCTATAATAATTGTTGGAAATCGATATATTTAACCACGCTTGCATGTCCCTTTGTACCGGCACAGTTTGACGTACACATAAGAGCTAAAAGCTTAGGTCGGTCTTGCATGCGGAATTGGGCGATCAGAGTAGTGTTCATAACTCTCTAACCAGCTAGGAACTGTGTTTAAAATGCCCAGTGGCGTAAGGAAAGAGAGCTGTAAAGCAAAATCCGTAAAGGAGCAGCATTCAATGCATAGTGAACTGTCTGTATTTATCGGTTTTTAACCTATATAACTGACACGTCAGTACTTTTATGAATGAAGGTTTTGTAAGCTGTGCATCTTTTTTCGCAGAGAGACTATGAGTGTTCTTTCACTTACGCATCGCAGGGTGGAACCAATGAGGTGAGTGCCTTTCTGGTTTCAGCCAATCAGAAGCTAACGCGCTGTCAACGCTCAGTGGACGGCCTGATGAGGGCAGGCATTGGACGCGGCGTTCCGCTATGACGTTAACGCCTCGCCTGAATGAATTTGTTTAAATTTTATTTACAGCAATGGCAAATGAGCGTAGGACTCAGTGATGATGACAAGCTGTTTTCCTGCTCTGTGTGGAGGTATGTGTTGGTACGTGTTGTCTCCTGTGCGGGTGACTGCAGCTTGAGGCTCAGTGGGCTTCTGCGCCTGTGATCAGAAGGTTGCAGGTTCAAGCCTGGCTTCAGCAAAATAGTCACATGTCCGTAGGCCCTTCATACCCCTGCTCCATGGGCGCCGCTGTAGGTGGCTGCCCTCGGCTGCCAAGCTTGCTCTCAGCTGCATGTGTGTCTGTGTGTCATGGAGAGCAAGATAGGGTAGGTAAAAAGAGAATATCTCCACAGGGATCAATAAAAGTGTTTAGTAGTAATAATAACAACAACAATAATAGTTGAAACGGCAGTTTCTTTCAAATTATGTCAGTTGTTTCTCTTACTTGTCTTGATAGACCCCAGGGGAAGTCCTACCTGTTTTTCACCCAATTTAAGGCTGAGGTTAAAGGAGCCAAGATCGAGTATGCCAGCGCATTTGTGAGTATTGTGTTTTTTGTCTCATTGTGCTCTTTATACCCTGGCGGCAAGCCAGTCAAGAGGCAGATTCTCTGCAATTCTACACAATCCAGTCACTTTGCTTATGTCCTGCTTCCCAGCTTTTTTTCTATTTTCTTCTGATCCTGTTTTACGGCACATTTGTAAACATTTATCTCCCTTTAAAGTCTCAGGCAGGAGTCGGAGGACAAAAAGATGTACCTTTGAAGGAGGAGGAGTATGTGACTGGAGAGTCAGCAGGTACGGCGGCGTTGCTTTTAATACCAGATGCGATGCTTCTTAATCATTTTTACAGATTGGAGTAATAGTGCGTGACAAAATCCACAGCATGCCTATGTGGGTCAATGCATGTTACTCTGCAATGCAAAACACTTACGGGTCCAGGATTAAATCACGTACAAGCCAAAGCAAGATTCGTAGTGTGGAAATTGTTCTCCTGTTTACTGATTGACTATGCCAATCCACGAATTTGCAGAGTTGTGTAAATATAATATTTTTCTTATACCCTTCCAGTGACCCAAAAGGATGGGAAATTTCACGCTGAACTCTCCAAACTGATCATCATCGCCCGGACACAACATGACGAGCTCTGATCATGTGGGACAGGTGTAACTTGGAATGACCAGAATTATTGTGGTGGAGGGAACGTGCTGCAGATTTCCTAGGACTGTAGCTGCTAATCTGCATGGGGGGTTGAGGGGAGGGGTGCTGGGTTTGGGAGAAAATGCAGTCTTGTTCACTTAAACCCTGCCAATCACTATTGATGATTAAACGGTTACTGGCAGAGTAGATGTGTGTTACTTGGAGTGATTGGGATGAGAAATGTAAGTTCAGAAGGTTGGGTGTTTCAACAGTGGAGGTGTGAACTTGGGGCATTTATCTCCCATTTCCTCACAGCGTATGGATGACAATTAAAACGCCAAACATGAGAAGTGCTGCACACCATACTAGAAATTGTATAATAGAGGAACTGTTTATATTCTTTCAATTTTAGTACGAACAGATATACCAATAAACGACGAAAATGATTAACAGAGGTATGATTCTGAATTTATCTTTCATCCTTATGGTAACTACGCTCCTGTGTGTTTTATTAATATGAATGCAAACGGTTTCATTACAACTTACGCGAATTATTTCCGTAAATTACGATTAATTGGACCTGATAAAATTCAATTAATACAACAGTGCTCCTTCCCGCAACATAACCACAGCCCCGTGCTGCGTGTGCGCGGACGCCGTCCCGTAAATGCGCATGTTCGGAAATGACGGCACATACGCTACGTGGTCAGGAAGACGGTGAATTCTGTCAACATGGCGTCGCAGCAGGGAGAAGTAGACGAGCTGTTCGACGTGAAAAATGCTTATTATATCGGAAGCTATCAGCAATGCATCAATGAAGCACAGAAGGTTAAGGTATAATACAATCATAAGAACAGCGATCTGATTTCGAGAGAATCTTTATGAACATTCTGTAATCTCAGTCATGCTCATCACTTACAATATTTTTTCTTTAATATTTCGCATTCTATGCGTTTTAAATCCTATTTCGCTTTAGGTCAAGGTTTCTCTACGCTGTGACTGATGTTGACTGTCAGTCCGGCGTCAGTAGTCGCGATGTGAAGATGTAAACAGTACCGTATCTTACTTCTTTTCAGCCGTCAAGCCCAGAGAAGGAGATCGAAAGAGACACGTTTCTGTACCGAGCTTTTATAGCCCAGGCAAGTTAACCTGCTTACGTTAACCGCTTACCTAAGTCCCCTTTTTCTAACATTTATCTGAGTATCAGTGTCGCTGACGGCTGGCTCGTCCATCATTAGCCGTAAAAGGACCCGTGTGTGGAGGGTCTGCAAAAAGAAAACAATAATTTGGAAGTTGAAGGATTGCTTTCGGTCTCTGGGATCCCGCTCATTCTTTTTCAGAGGAAGTATGGCGTTGTTCTTGAAGATGTGAAGCCGAGCTCCCCCGTCGAGCTGCAGGCTGTCCGGATGTATGCTGAATATTTGTCTGCCGAGAGCAAGAGGTCAGCAGGATGGATGATGTGTATTTAATGTAAAGGGTGTGGGTAGGTTATTGTAGATCATTAGCTCTTGGTGTTGAAAGTTCAGAGTGAGCAGCAGGTGGCGTGGTGGTGTAGGGAGCAGCTCAAAGTGCAGTGCCTCTGTAACAAAACTGAGTCCGTGTCTTTCTAAAGGGACGCCATTGTGGCCGATCTCGACAAGAAGATGGCCAAGAGCGTGGATGCAGCAAACACAACCTTCCTGCTCATGGCCGCTTCCATATACTTCCAGGAGATGAACACTGACATGGCACTGCGTACCCTGCACCAGGGTGACAGCTTGGAGTGGTAAGAGCTGGGGGGCGGAGCCAGGTTGTGGGGGCAGGTCTGCAGCAGTGGAGGGTGAGGTTATGGGGGTCTTCCACAAAGCAGGATTTCTTGCTTTGCCGGATAACTTTTTGGATTTAAGGTAGTTTGGGCTAAATGTATGTGAACACGTATGAAGTTAATTTAGCCCAAACTACTTTAAATCCAACAAGTTATCCGGCTAAGAAAGAAATCCTGCTTTGTGGAACACCCCCCAGGTCACATAGGAGACTGTTTTATCTGTGGCTTTTACTTGAGATCAGGGGCATGTATTACAAAGCAAGATAACTTGTCAGATTTAAGGTCCCCCAGATACAATGGACATTATTTTTGTTCACTTACATTTAGCTCCTGCTACCTTAAATCTGACAAATTATGTCGCTAACCCAATAACCATTGCGATATAGCCCCCAGGTACTTAACACTTTCTTTCCTCCTCCACAGTATGGGCATGACTATTCAGGTCCTGCTGAAGCTGGATCGACTGGATCTGGCCAGGTATGGTTCCTATCTAAATGTCACTAAAGGCGTATGTTGCAACTATAGGAACGAGGTGTAAAGAGTCAAGTGTTTAAGGCCCTGCTTCTCTGGGAATGATGTCGTTCTGCACCCTGTGATTTTGACATCTGGAGACCCCTGCTGGTCCTCAGGGGGCACAGCAGCGGTTCCTGATATTTTTCTTTTCTTTTGCCGGGTTCCTGCGCAGGAAGGAGCTGAAGAAGATGCAGGAGCGGGATGAGGACGCCACCCTGACCCAGCTGGCCACCGCCTGGGTCAACCTGGCCATGGTGAGCGTCGCTCACACTCCCAGCATCCTCTTGTGTACGGGAGGCCCTCTCGTTCGCCGGGAGACATACGTTGTTGTTTTTTTTTCAATCGTGTTCCCTGTGGAACAGGGTGGTGAGAAACTGCAGGACGCCTACTACATCTTCCAAGAAATGTCAGACAAATACTCGGCGACGCTGCTCCTGCTGAATGGTCAGGCAGCGTGTCACATGGCACAGAACAAGTGGGAGGAGGCTGAGGGGGTGCTGCAGGAGGCACTGGACAAGGTGAGGCCACTGGGGACTAACACAGCCCTCCAGCACTGCCTCAGGCCAGCCTGTAGGTGGTAATAAATGCTCTTTGCATTATGTAGCACACCCTGGCATTCGATTGGTGACCTTACCCCCCCAGTTGGCATTCGATTGGTGACCTAACCCCCCTAGCTGGCGTTCGATTGGTGACCTAACCCCCCCCCCAGCTCTGGTGGTCCTGACCGTCTTTGTGTCATCTCTGTGCTGTAACAGGACAGCAGCCACCCTGAGACGCTGATTAACCTCATCGTTTTGACGCAGCACCTGGGGAAAGTTCCAGAGGTGAGACCAGCTTCTGTCGGTCCCTCTGAAGCCTCGTGTCCATCGTGGTCTCAATACAATTTTTTTTCCCCCCATTTTAATCTTTCTATAAGCGATGATATTGTAATTCGTTTATATTGTTAACATTTCAAGATGTTCAAAGTTTGTTATATTTAAAAAATCATTTTTGTTTCCGAAAAATATTTTCTAACTGTGTGCTGAAGATGATGATTGATTTCTTTGTGTAGGTAACAAATCGCTACTTGTCTCAGATGAAGGATGCACACAGGACACACCCTTTCATTAAGGACTACTTCATAAAGGTGCGATAATCAGTATTCTGTTTCCAGGCGTCCTGCATTTCTCACCACATCCTCAATTAAATGCTCCATCTATCTCTCTTTCAGGAGAATGAGTTTGACCGTCTGGCCATGCAGTATGCCCCTGGCGTTTAGGACGCTGGCTCAGCCCAGAAAAGATCTTCATACCTGGCAAACGCGACGCGCTGGAGTTTATAACTTGCATCTATTTTCACTTCAATGTCTTTCCTTCCGGTCCCTTATATGCATGTAGATAATGTAAAGCATTCCAGTTTGGCATAAATAAAACCTCATGTCCTGCAGATGGCGCTGCTGTGTCGTATTTCTTCATAAAAGGTGTCGATTGGAACCTGCGACGTTTTTTTTTTTTGTTTTAACCTGTTAGGGGCTGTCAGTCATACACACATCCTCTACGCGTATTAATGCGATAGCAGGCTGGGTGACATGGGACTTGATGGTAGAAATTTGAGATTAAAGCGCTAGGGCAGGAAAGACGCTATGTAGAGAAGCGCCAATATTGCGGGACTGGCCCTTTAAATAGAAGCGGCTCCAAAATAAGACCATGCGGACGTCACCCCGACGAGATTGTCTTCGCTTCACCCCAATAGACGTTCAGGCGACTCCAGGACCCCGATAAGCGGCTCATTTTTCCCGAAGACCCTTTTCATAAACCCCACAGGCGATGCGTCGCCATGCTTGTGCTCTCCAGCTGCTGACCAAGGATACTTGACGCTCAGAAACCTGCGTCCGCCGGGTTTTTCATTTCAGGTCCCCCGCCCCCCAATCCGCTCCCCGATCCTGGCGCGTTACCCCCTATGGATCCTTGTCGTGGATATTATATAACACCAGGGGGGCACTGATCGGGCCCGGAGGGGAGAGGAGGCGGTGCGCATTTTAAGGCGCAAACTCGGAGACGTGTGTGTGTGGCTACGGGGACCGCAAAATGCGAGATGAGAAGCGAGGCATCTGGCCGCGAGTGTATCCGAGCTGACCGTCTCCCAGCTCATTGCTTTCGTCTCTCGTCATGACTCGTGCGGATTTTCCTTGCGTGCATTTTCTGCTGAAACGCGTCTGATGGTGCATCTTTCATGCGGACGCTGCTGGAGCGCGTGGATGACAAACCGGTGTCTCTTGGACAAAGATTGAAGGTTTAAAGAGACTGCTCTGATTTGGGAGGGAGCGAGTACGAGTCAGCGTTATAATCACTGTAGTAATAATAATAATAAGGGAAGCGGTAAACTGGACGTTTGAAAAGACGCATCGGAGCCATGACGGAGCGCCATAACGAGGACGGCCGCATCCTCCTAAGTGAGGGGGAACCTATGCCAGGATACGCGGAGCTCGTCAGCCGTGGATACGCCGTCATGCTGGCCGCCCTGAAGGACTGCACTGACTGCGGGTGGGAGTTGTCCCGGAAGACGCTCATGACCAATGCCCACATCACCTGGGCTGAGCTGGCTCTCTTCCTTCTGTGCACCGTGTTCTGGACGGAGATGCGCAGGGGGATGACAGCTTACGTCTTTCAGGTACATCGGTGTGTGTGTCTGTCTGTCTCTGTGTGAGAGAGAGGCTCGGGGCTGACTGTGACCCAGCTTCTTCTGTCCTTTATAAAATCTAACTTTTAACTTTTTCCAAATCCAAATCGACTGGGTTTTTTCTTTCTTTTTTTAATTGTTCTAGAATTTCAGTCTTTGCCAACAATGTCATCATCCCCAGTCCTAGTTTTCAGGGTGGGACCCGTTACCCCTCCTAGCGATCGTTATTCCAATCAATAATTCTGTCTTCCAACCAGGTCTCTGGTAACCCGAAAATATTCTGCAGACGGGACACATGGTTACACTCACTAGCAGACGTCCTGGGTGGGTTAGGCTGCTCAGTCAGATGTCATGTTACCGTGTGTCTGGCTGTATTTTCATTGCCATTAAATCTGTTCTCTTCCCTCAGTCCCCCAGGTCGTCAGTCTTTGTCACTACGTATGAGGACAGTCTTGATTTTTTTTTTAATCTGGTTTCCCCTCCCTAGCAGCCATATGTCTGCACTCTGTATACAGTCTTAGGGCCAGTCACAGGGCTTCCATAGCGTAGAGGATCATGGGAAAATGAGTCCAGTGACAAGCTGTGTGTGAGAGTATCATAACAATAATTGATGCTTTATTGATCCCTGTTGGGAAATTGTCGTTATGCCTCTCCTAACTTGCTCTTTGTAGAATAAGCTGACTGTGAAGGGCAGCCACCTGTTGTTAGGGGTCTCGCTTAAGGGCCTGCAGATGCGCTGAGGGAAACACACTGGGTTTGAACTAGTGACCTTCTGATTACAGGCACAGCCCACTCAGCCACATGCTGCCCCCTATGTGGGAGTTTCTTCTACCCCAGCCTTCCTATTATCAGGATAAACCCCCCCCCCCTTCCATTCCCTACACTCCAGGGGTCACATGTCTCAATACCAGAGTGATGGTGATCGACAGCAACCTATGGGTCCTCGTCAGAGTCCAGCAGTGTGTCCGACGCACAAAAGCCCCTGTGGACTTGAGTTTTCCGGCATTTTCTCTGGGGGTTCCTGGCTCTGATGTGGTTGGCTTTTGAATACACTTCTTTTTGGACCTGCCTGGTTATGTAATGGACTCCACACTGCCAGCTCAGGGGCAAAGGAAGCAGGATGTCCCAACAAGAGCCCCTTACCTACATTACTCCTTTCACAGATCCATCTGGGCTGGAGGAAGGGTATTTTTCTGTTGTCCAGAGCGGGGCGCCGTGGTTCATGGCTGTCCTGGGGCACTTTAATGCATGTGTTTACTCAGGCTAAAACCCAGGGGATTCAGCTAACCTTGTTTAATAAAATTTTAAACTTCGAATTGCCCCCTATGTTTTACAGGATCTTTCAGTGTTGAAAAATAAAATGCCGTGTCCTATTTTCAACCAGTAACAGATTCGATTTGTCCTGTATTTTCACGTCCGGACCGAAATACAGTTTAATCCAAACTGATTCCCCTTCAATTTAGCAATAGAAGGACGCCTGACAGGGTTACTGTGCCCCTGAGGGCATCCATGATGTCGCTCCTCTTCTTTGTCCCCGCACCCTTGGTGGCTGGATTTTCAGCAGCACGGGGAAGCTGGGAAACGTACACAAAGCTGTTACAGAAAATAACTGCGCAAAACAAAATGCTCAGCTAAACCCCTTAACCCACATTTCTGATGAACGTTTTTAGGTGGGTTATGTTACTTTAGTGTAATTTGGGCTGCTGGTTTAGGTTCCCAGGGGGACTGGCTGTTGTACCTTTTGTGGAAGGGCTGTGCTTGCGGGTCACATTTCCAGGCAGCCAAAAGGGGCAAAGGACCAGAACGACAATAGTGGTGTAGGTAATAATAATTCCGGGGGCTTAGTTAGCTCCATCCCCCCCCCATCCATGGCTCAGCCCAGAGGACAAGCAGACCATTGTATGAAACCTGTGGGGAAGGTTGACAACATCGCCACAGGATACACCACCAAATCACAAACTGCCATCTGTCCCAGTTGATGTTTCCCATGACTCCCGGCTGCTGGGTTTGTGTCCCTCCTCCTCCGGATACTGGTGCCGGTGTGACCAGGCTGTGAGCTGGGATTCGGCCGTGCCCTTTGCCGTTGTCCTCTCAGCCTCCGCAACGGGGTCTCTGAGGTGAGTTCTGACAGGCTGGCCCTGGCTGCTTCTTCACTTCCATCCCTCTGAGCCGCCCAGAGATCCTCCAATAGTGCGGCAAACGCCATGACGAGCTGGATGGAAGGTTGAGCTGAACTTCTTCCTGTGTTCCGGTGAATGGCTGAAGAGATACAAGGTAGAATCTCAGGCCATCTTGGCTATTGTGGGAAAAACTACTGAGCAGGAATAGGCTCAGACTGGATGAGGAAACAGAGTCCTGCCATCAAGACGTCCTTTATCATGGTTCCAGTAGTCTGTGTCTGTATTTTTGTCGCTCTACCTCCTTATAAAATATTGCGTGAGACACGGGGGTGGGATGGGGGGGACAGGATATGATGTGAAGCTGAGGAGCGACGTGTGCAGCCAGCAAACATGGAAAGAATGCCTCACACTCACCATGGCGATGCAGGCTGCTGTTACCATGGAGACCTTTGGAAAAATAAGAATTTACGAGGAGTCTGCTGGGCCGTCAGCCACAAACTTCCGGATCATTCACTTAGGGTGAAAGTGATACACGGGGCAGATGTTGCCATTTCTGATCGGCTGGCCCACAATGAGCGGATTGCTCTTGAGTAATATGTGTTGGGGACTGGACACCATTTCCTCTGTCCGTTGTGCCTGTCTGGGTCCTATTGGGAAACACAGAGCTCCTGAACAGCTGTGTGTGTGTGTCTGACTGCCTTTCTGACTGTCTGTCTGTATCCCTGACCATCTGACTGCCTTTCTGTCTGTCTGTCTGTGTCCCTGACCATCTGACTGACTGCCTGTCTGACTGTCTGTGTCCCTGACCATCTGACTGACTGCCTGTCTGTCTGTCTGTGTCCCTGACCATCTGACTGACTGCCTGTCTGACTGTCTGTGTCCCTGACCATCTGCCTGACTGTCTGTGTCCTTGACCATCTGACTGACTGCCTGTCTGACGGTCTGTCTGTGTCCCTGACCATCCGACTGACTGACTGCCTGTCTGTCTGTCTGACTGCCTGTCTGTCCGACTGTCTGTCTGATTATGTCTCTGATTATGTCTCTGATTATGTCTTCCCCATTCAGCCTCTCGCTCGCTGGTCTCGCCTGCAGCCCAAAGATGTGACCAAGATGCCAGAGAGTGCCTGGAAGCTGACCTTCTACACACTAGCCTGGTCCTACAGCACCTACCTGCTGTTCTTCGCTGGATACTCCTTCTTCCAGGACCCCGGGTCTGCCTTCCGTGGTATGAAAGAGTCCTCGAAGTATCCCCTTTGGTACAAAGTTCATGTCAAGCACCTTAGAGTATTCCTGTTACTGTGTTAGGAATACAGTTGAGGTCCTTGTTGACTGCGCACCCTGGTGGCTTGCTTGTTCTGGCTAGGCTGGCAGAGTGGCATGCCGGTGCCCCGTGACATTGCCATCGCCTACCTGATCCAGGGCAGCTTCTATGGCCACTCGGTATACGCCACCCTGTACATGGATGCCTGGAGGCGGGACTCTGTCGTCATGCTGGCCCATCACCTCATCACGCTGGCACTCATCGCATTCTCCTATGCCTTCAGGTGGGGGCGCTCTCACCATCCAAAACCCCAAGGGTTAGGCTTACAAAAAAAATATTGGCCAGGTAAGTGGCCAGAAAATCTTCTGATCCACAGAGGTGGATATTTCAGGTCCAGAAAATAAAAATCCAGACCAAGATTTTGTTTCATCCAACCATTTGAGTGTAAAGAGACACAATCACAGACTACTTAGCTGGTTGGTTAAAATAAAATCTTGATCTGTTGACCTCAACTATGTACTAATGCCAAGTCGATTTATCTCACCGAACATCCAGTAACCAGGTTCCAGATCCCAGGTTACCCGTGTAGCTCCAGGCTCTTGTTAGGGTGATTTAAGGTGTTAGTCCAGACTTGTCTAGGGGGGGCGCTGGGGGGGGTCAGCAGCTAAGTCTCAGTGCTGATGTTCACCACAAATAGCCAACGCCCTCTGAACGGGCACGAGGCAGCCCGGGCCTGCCTTCGGCCTGATGACCTTTAGCCCTCTGTCCCACAGGTACCACAACGTGGGTGTCCTGGTCCTCTTCCTCCATGACATCAGCGACGTGCAGCTGGAGCTCACCAAGCTCAATGTCTACTTTAAGAGCCGTGGTGAAGGGCGCCACCTCATCAACGAGGCTGTCTCCAACCTGGGCTGCGTCAGCTTCAGCTTCACCTGGTGAGGCCTTAGTCCATCCGGCGTGGTTGGCACCCCCTGGTGTCGCCGCCAAGGCTCACCCCCCTGACGCGTCTCCCGACAGGTTCTGGTTTCGTCTATACTGGTTCCCACTGAAAGTGCTCTACGCCACCTGTATCACCAGTTTGGAAGCCGTCCCCAACATCCCTTTGTACTTCTTCTTCAACTTCCTCCTATTCCTGCTGCTTCTAATGAACATCTACTGGTTTTTGGTGAGTTGGTCTGCAACTCCTTAGCTCATGGGTGGATGATGGGCAGATGATGGGTGGGTGAGCCCACCACCAGGGCACTGAGACTGAAACATCAGACGCAGCTTCAGATGCCCTCATAGAACCTCCTCTCCCCAAGCGGTTGGTGTGTCTTACGTTGGGAAGCCCAGTAACTTGCCTCCCACCAGCCCTCCTCACACCCACCTGTACTCCTTCGCAGTTCATCCTGCTGTTTGTGGCAAAGGTGCTCACGGGAAAGATGAAGGAGCTCAACGATGTGAGGGAGTACGAGGAGGAGGGCGAGCCGAGGAAGGTGCCGTTTATCAGTGAGCCGGACGCAAATGGGTGAGTGCTGCATTGTGGGTAATCGCACATGGAGAATACAGCCTGACCCAAAACATCAAGCAGTTTCTTTGATTGCTTCTCTTACGGCTTGTTGACTGACTTGCTTCCATACATGTTTTTCAGGAAGTATATGCAGAATGGTGTGGTGAAGGACAAGAATCTCTGAGAGCATCGCTATCGCCTCCTGTTGCACTTAGCTGTAACTGCAAGATGGCAGCTTGGTGAAAATATTTTGTAACAGACACTATTAGTAGCTGGATTTGCAAAAAAAATGTTAGGCTATGAAACCTTTGCATAATTGTTTTATTTAATTGTATTTACTAGCACTGTGAATGTGGTTTTAAGTAAATTATGCCCATAGGGACTGATAAGGGATCATAGTGACCAAAGGTGGATAGTTCAAGTCCAGAAAGTAAAAGTCCGGACCAAGATTTTGTTTCAACCAACCAGTTGAGTATAAAGAGTCACAGTCACAGAGTACTCAGCTGGTTGATTAGAACAAAGTCTTGGTCTGGATTTTTACTTTCTGAACGTGAGCTGTACAGCTGTGATAGTGTCTGTCTTGGGGATGACCTTAACTTGATCCTGAATCAGTCGTTAAGGGGAGTTTTAAGGGCTGTGTGCTATTTCAGATGGCTTTTTATCTCAAGGAAGCTATTTGGTCATAGAGCAATTCTGAGCCTTGGACTGGCAGCCAGCAACAGTGAGACAGCCGTAATGTCCATCAGAGAGAAGCACAGACAGGCTGCACTGTCAGGGAGACCTGTCAGGCCTCCACAGAGCAGCAGCCAAGAGAGACACAAGACCATACCTTCTGTTAAAGGGAACCGTACGGTAAAGCACACCATTCACCACAGCAGGTAACTGGCAGACGAACGCACCCTCGGGGCGAATCAAGTAACAGTTGTGCCCTCTGTGAGAGAGACTAGCCAGCTGGCCCCGCCCTCTCAAATGGCATGCCATCGTTCAGGCACATCGCTCACCAGAGACCCTCTGGGTATTTCTCAATACCAAGAATGCAAAAACGTCGTATTTGGTCTTGGCAAGAGCGATCTTACTAACTTGCCTTCCAAGAATTAACTTGGTGTGCAATGAATCATGGGATTGGTCTTGTCCTGAGATTTTTACTGTCCTCTGTACTTCTGTTTTTAGTATTGGAACTGGTCTTCGACAGTGGAAGATGACGTAAAACGGTTACATGAGAACACAAGTACGGTTAAATACACATTCTGAGATACACTGTTTGCCGCTATTATTTGCCGGGGGGTGCACACAGACAGGAAATGATGTCACATCAACACACCTGTTTGGACAGTACTGGATGCATGTCAGACTGAAGTAGTTTGTTTTGTAGTAATTTGTATTTCATTTTCATTTGATTATCAGGTGTATACGGATTTAAATGTCATTTAACAGGTCGGTTAATGGGAAGCAGATGTTAGTAATAAGGACTGATCCACGAGTGCCTGAAGACACAATGACAGTCTTAGGTACAGCTGTGGATTTCACAGGAAACTCTGGCTTGGATTTGCTTGTTTTAATAGTATTACTGAAGATTGTGGAGAGTCAGGGATAACCATAAGCGCTTAGATAAATTTATAGGTACTGAGATTTTATTAATGTGTCGTACTGTTTTGGTTTCTATCGTGCAAGAATCTTAACTCAGTTCAGTGACTTATTGTAGGTATAAGGATTATATTTGTCATCATTGTACGGGTCACCAAATCTCTGACCACGGACACATAGGTTTAATGGAGGGGGGTCTGGTGTGTCATGGTGAAATCAGAAATCAGTGTTAGAGGGCCAGGTCTCCTGCCCAGCTCCCACATCCTCTTAGATGTCTCCTCCAGACCATCTAACTCCGAGCGTGGCATCATGTCCGCATCGTGGTTGGTTTGTGTTTCACGTTTGTTCACATGCGGTTTGACCAGGTATGGCTAAGAGTCTTGGAGTTTCCAACTGGATGTGGCCGCACGCCTTGCGCATGGCACTTTCCCCATGTCTAAGGTCTGCAAACTCCTCGGCCCAATTAGACGTAATTCCCAGTGTTCTGCACACATAATGCTTTATTTGGGGTGGATCCATATGGGGGTCACTGTACCAAGCTCAGAAACCCCACATTTCAGGGTCGTCTACCGAAGGGTAAATTGTATTTTCAGTGTTATATTTCAGTATCAGGCTTGTGCCAAAACCTGTATTCCCCCATAATGCACTAGGAGAGCAGATCTGAAAAGGATAGTAGGGTGTTTTCCTACAGGGAGCTGGATCATCTACCCTCAACCTTTCTACCCTCCTTGTTTGGTGAAAATTACCGGGTACTAAAATATTTTTTTGTAATAAAACGATTTTAACATGCACCAAGTGTGTTGTGTAGTTATCTCCATTGTGTAGAAAACTGTAAGCCTCTAACTCACACCATGATGTCCACAGACCTGTGTCCAAGCCTGTCGGGAATTCAGTACAATGTTAAAATGCTCATAGCACAACAGCAAATAACAGTCCCACCATACAAGGGGCCATATGCTGCAGTTCCATTTTAAAGCTGAAGGGGGCACAGATGTTACACAATTGCTAGAAATTCAACTTGGCACACAATTACAATAATGCTATAATGACGTTATTGCAGATTTTATTAATTACCCATGGAGGCTTGGTGGCTTATTCAGTTAAGATGACAGTAATCGGAAGTAATCCCTACAACAGATGAGTGAGTACGGTCATAATAAGGTACCGTGTGGTTCTTACAACACTCTGTCATGGACATACAACCTCATGCATTTAGGTAAATGTCCATAATCTGACCAGTAAAGAGATAAAGAGACCCTAATGACAGCGGATGGAGGGGGTTATACATTTTAATGTCATTATGACGTAGCCCTGGGGTCTGTCAAAGTGCAGCCCTAATCGCCTCCGGAACAGTCAGAGACTAACCCGCCTTAACAGAGCAGACATGCTGTTTGTTTCGTCTTCAGACCCAGCCAGCAAGCACAGCTATGAAGTGACGGCGTGGCCCAGTGTTACGGAGCCTTGAGCTGCGGGCTTACGGGGGTAAACATTCAAGACAGGACAGGAGTCACGTGCAGGAAATGCAGGTGGTGTGTGTCAGCCTTTGATTGGCTAGGGGCGCTACAGAAGATGTGTGGATGTCGATGGGCCTTAATTGGAGGGCGGGGCACGCAGAGCTGATGTCCCATTAAAGCTTAATGCATCCGGGAGGCCGGCCTGCCCCTTATCACATCCTGTCGCATTTCAGCACTGGGCCACCAGGGGGCATCATGCAGACACCTGCTGGAGGTGGAGGGGCATAGGGACCACGGTTACCCTGAACGCCACTTTGCGGCCCCTGCGTCTCGATGTTCCCGTCTTGTGTATCTATGGTAATCGCATTTCCTGACGCCGAGTACAAACCCCTCCGATCAAATGACAGCGCAAACGAGTTTACTGGCAACAGAATCCATGGGCTAACTTGCACCAGGACTGAACGTTACAGGCTCAGTGTGCCGCCATAGAGCCCCCCCCCCCCCACCCCCACCTCAGTGAGGATGGCCGTTGTCCCGAGAGCCCCGGCGTCTATCTGCTGCATGTCTCCAGCCAAGCAGATGCATTAGGCTGATGTTGCGGTCTGGGGTGGCTGAGCGAGCGCATTAATGTCCATTGTCTGAGTTCATTTAGAGACCCGTTTGCCAAGATGTTCTCCGAGGTATGCTGAGCTTCAGAGAAGCACAGGGCCCCAGCAGGACAGTCTATCCAAACTTAAACAACACAAAACAGGATGAAGCTGCCTGACTGGCTTTAGTTAAACAGGGCCTTGACTGTACGATCTCGTACAATCATGATCGTACATGACGTTCCAAATTTTTATACAAATGATATTTTTTCTGATTTCCCTAAACAGTAGGGCATCATTTTTGAGTCATCAACCATTAGAGTATAATTCGAATGTTACTGAACAAACCACCCAATGATAACAGCATGTTTTTCAAAAATAAACTTAAAATGCACTGTTACAAATCACTACACAGTTTTAAAAACATTTTATAGGTTGTAAAGAACTGAAAATGGTCATTTGTTGAATGTGCAGCATTATGAGGTCATATTTACTAAAATCAATAACTATTTCAGTCAAAAACATCTTAACAGGTCAAGTTACATTTTAACATCGGACTCCTGATTTGATGGCAACTTCACAATTCTTGCATCAATTGAACTTGTGAGTTTTTGGAGAGTTTCTGCTTGGATTTCTTAGCAGGATGTCAGAATAGCCTCCCAGAGCTGCTGATTGGATGTGAACTGCCTCCCACACTGATAGAGCTTTTGCTTGAGGATGCTCCAAATGTTCTCAATAGGATTGAGGTCAGGGGAGGATGGGAGCCACACCATGAATTTCTCTCCTTTTATGCCCATAGCAGCCAGTGATGCAGATGGTGCATTGTCATGCATGAAAATGATTTTGTTACGGTTCTTCTTTTTGTACCATGGAGGAAAGTGGTCAGCCAGAAACTCCACATACTTTTCAGAGGTCATTTTCACATCTTCAGGGACCCTAAAGGGGCCGACCAGCTCTTTCCCCATGATTCCGGCCCTAAGCATGACTCCGCCACCTCCTTGCTGACGTCGCAGCCTTGTTGTGACACGGTGGCCATCCACCACTCAATCCATCTGGACCATCCAGGGTTGCACGGCACTCATCAAAATTAGTCTTCATGTAGTTCTGGGCCCATTGCAGCCATTTCTGCTTGTGAGCATTGGTTAGGGATGGCCAAATAGAAGGTGTATGCAGAACTGCAAGCCTCTGGAGGATCCTACACCTTGACCTTTGCTGGACTCCAGAGGCACCAGCAGCTTCAAATACCTGTTTCCTGCTTTGTAATGCCATTAATTAATTTGATGTACCGTATTTTCCGGCGTATAAGACGACTTTTCACACCATAAATTTCTGCTCCTAAGTGGGGGGTCGTCTTATACGC
>JAABNX020000049.1:14522232-14535320 GCA_015163995.2 Mormyrus lacerda
AATCTATATTTTAACTGGAAAAGTCAGGGGGTCGTCTTATACGCCCAGTCGTCTTATACGCCGGAAAATACGGTAGTTGTCTGTCAGAAAACTTCCTCATTGTGCCTTTACCTGTATCTGCACAAACCCATGTGTGCCCTGACTTAGCTACAAATATCTTAACAGTACGATGATCACGCTTACTGTAAGTTTTCAAGAAATATCTAAAGTTTTCATACCTTGTCCAAAGCATTCAACTATGTCATGCTTTTCAGCAGCAGAGAGATCCTTTTTCTTTCCCATATTGCTTGAAAATGGTGGCCTGCTTAATAATGTGGAGCGTCCTTCTTCAGTAGTTTTCCCTTTAATTGTGCTCACCTGGCAAAGTAATTATCACAGGTCTCCGAGATTGATTTCAGTGATCCAAAGAGTCCTGAGACACAATACCATACATGAGTTTAATTGGGGAAAAAAAATGTAATCTTTATGACACTTAAATACAATTTGCATAATAATTTGTAATGTGGTGTATAGTCAGTTTCAGCCATATGTTCTTTATCATATAGTCTCTGTCATATGCTCTTGATCATAGTCTTGATCATAAGATCTTGATTGTACAGTCTCAGTCATACAGTCATGACTGTCTTGGTCATATGGTTTTGATCACACAGTCTTGTTCATAAGGTCTCGATTGTACATTCTCGGTCATAAACAAATTTATCTTGGTCATAAATTTTTGATTGTACAGTGCCACTCACATGGTCTTGATTACACAATCTGGATCTTACAGTGTCAGTCATGCGATCATGATCGTACAGTCTCAGTGTTGCAGTCTTGAGTGTTTGATCCAGGTCATCCTAAGCTTTGTTGCCATCTACGGCCATGGCAACATGTCGCGGCCAGAAGAAGCAAGACCCCATAACTTGTCATCCACTACTCTTCTCTGATGTGGTTTGGTTGAATCCCCCACCCCTACCCCCAGACCCCACAGCACAGACAGCAGCTGGGAGCACAAGGTCAGAAGTACTGAAAAGCCACATCACCATTACTGTGGGTGGGAGCCCCAAACCCCTGGGGCACTGCAGAAGACCAACCACTGCCTCCCCCCAATATTTGGAGGAATGTGTGACTACAATGAGAACCTTATACTTTATCATCAACATGTGAGGACATTCAGTGGATTCATCAGCAGAAGATGTCTGGAGCAGCTGGTGCTCATCCAACACCACCCCCACCTGCTCAAACGTGGACCCCAGCCCTTTCAGGAGCCCCTAGAAACAGCTTGTGCTGAACTGTATCCTGTACCCGTAAACTGACGTAATGCAGAGGAGTCACCGGGGACCTGGAGGCTCTGGGTGCTCTTGCTCTTGAGACTCTATTCACTTAAACACAGAGTGCAAACTGGACCACTGAGTGAAAGAGAAACGGAAAACACCGCGAGGAATCCGACCGTGCTCTGAAAGCTCAGGGCGAAGCACGGAGATGGCAACTGGGCCGTTTTCACTCCATACTGATCTGGCTCCTACCAGACCTGGTTTTGATCTTCCAGTGCTCCATCGGAGTGGGCTGCGCAGTTACCAAATCAACAACAGAGATAATGTAATTTCCTTCATTAAGGAGAAGAGACGCACTGCCTGCACACGGGAGAGGATGCCTGCCTGGGGACTGCTGGGAAAATGTGTCAATTTCTCCATCTGTGTTGCAGCGTGGTCGTGAACAAAAATGCAGATGATTTGTAATATGTTTATAAAATAATCCATCAAATCATGTGAGTGTAATCCTGGATAAACCTTAGTGAAATAACAGTGAATAGTGGACAATTAAAAATGAGTAATAGTGCTATTATTGTGACATTTAAATGGTTGTAAGAGGGACTGGGATTTACGTATTTGGCCAGAGTGTCATCTACAATTTCGAAACGATGCCACAAATGAAAGAAAAAACATGGTGACAAGATAAGTAAACGTCCAACAAACACTTCGCCTGGATTGAAACCCACCAGATACGTTGAAATACTGAATAATTTGATTCATTTATAATGGATTTCCGAGACAGTCCGGGTCTTTTAACCATGGGCGCGCAGCTTTACAATACTCTCCACTTCGTGTTCGGCATTGGCAGATCCGTCCCTTTCCTTATGAGGCTATCGGGCCAGAGGGGAATTTGTTAAACACGTGCCATTTAACCTGCAGGGCGCAGTGGTGCGTACTGACATCACTTCTTTTCGGGGATCCGGTGCAATTACTCACGCATTACTTACTTAGACAAATTAAGACACGTTTTTATGAATGCATAAATCTGCCGGCATGTGCTGTTTTAGATACAAGTGTTTTAAGCAGGTAAATAAATAATATCCTGTATGGTTGCGTGCATGGGGGCGGGGGGTATGCATTAGAGCCATTGCTCTCTGACTGAGAGCTAATGCAATTGCTATGCTGAAAAAAGTCTCAGCGGAGTATATGAGACAGAAAAAAACAGAGAGAGTAAATGAGAGAGAAAGCAGCGCCGCGTCCAGTAATCGCAGTACTTCCTACGGACAGTGATTCCCTTGGGACTACCAGCTAAAAGTCTCCTCTCCCCCTCCTCCATCTCCTCCCTCTCTCTTTCTTTCCTTCCCTCCCCCTCTCCCTGTGTTTACGGATCGCCGGGGCGCACTGCGGGGCTGACTCGCCCTGCTGAGGAGGTAAACTCCAGGAGCGCACGGCTGCGGTACCCGGGCGCACCGCCGGCGCTTGTCTGAAACTCTCTGGCTTGGCTCGTAAACCCTCCTCCAGTTCCAGTTCAGAATCGGGTAAGTAGGACTTTAGCCGCTGCTTCTTTTTAATCCAATCTCTCTTCTTTCAATTTCCAGTCTCGTTTCTCTGACACTTTTAGATAGTTACTGCATAGCGGCATTTATTTTAATGTTCCAACTCTCCAACTTGCGGTACGCATTTAACGCGCGAAATAGCGGATGAAAGAAAGAGTCCGTTTACTGCCCGGCTGGTTGCTGGCTACAAGCAGGCGAAACGACTAAAAGGTCTCCTGGGCATCCACCCGTCCCGTGAGGCTTCGTCTGTAAATGGATCTGCGCCGGCAACTTCTCCTCAGAAGCGTGAGAGCTGACGGTCGCGAATAGTAGGACTTCTGCAAATATGAAAAACATGCCGGGTACACACCGCTCCTTAGACACATTTTTATTTATTTATTTTTTTAAAGTACTTTTGGGTTTTGGCACAATGTCTGCACCTGGTACTCTAATATCCCACCATGCCGGAGGGTGGCTCCTTTCCAGATGGAGCTCCTACGACCCACGGTCCCATAAAAATGCCCTAGAGGATCCGGAGGGAGGGGGGCAGCTGAAGAATTTCACCCTTGTCTGTTGTTGTTTAAAGATGTTTTTATGGTGAAAAACAGGTGACCCCCATTGCCCCCTACCCTTGCAAGTATAAATCTTCTGAGATGTGACGCTGGTTACAGCAAATTATAATAATAGCTTTTAAAAGACTTTAATGGTGGGGTTATTGTTATTATTATTATTATTATTATTATTATTATTATTGAGTGTATTCGGAACATGAAGCGGGGTTATCGAACCTGGGTGGGGTCGTCAGTGCGCTTTGGCTCTGCGCAAGAGCGCCTCCGCTTGCGGCCGGACTGGAAAGAAAGCAGGTGGGTCTTACCGGATGGCCGGAGGGCTGCGAGCTTGCCCCCGCCCTCCAGGCCGTCACCACACTATAGGCTAGGCTGTCGAGAAGTAAAATATTACTGAAAGGGAGCAATTAGTTCATTCTTGTTGTTCACGATTGACCCAAATAGTAAAATGCTTTACAGTCTGTGCTGCAACACTGGAAGAACATCCAGGCGCAGTCACAACAGGCTGTTGCGGGCAGGGTGACCGCTAGGAGGCGCTTTGACTAAGGCGTGTCGTGCTTGCACTGCCAGTTTACTTTCGAGTGGATCGTATTTAACCTACGTATAATGTGACCATTATGTTTATATGAATAACTAACTATTAGAAACTCGTGGGGAGTTAATCACCTGCTTTTGAACAACAATGCAATGGGACGGCAGTCTGCTTTTTTTGAATACGTTCCAATTTTAACAATATGATTTTTAAATATGATCGGCTTTAATTGAGGGTGTCTGAAGCGCAGACGGGACAGTCCAAAAAAAATCAAACAGCTGGGATTTATACTGTACATGGCGTCGGTGCATTTTGCCAGCAAGATGTGTGGCTCTCTCGTCAGCTTCGTGCGGCCGGGCGGGGCGAGCAGCCAGGGACGCGCCGCGCTCCTCCGAAGAGGGACAGCATCTTAAAGCCCGCAGCTGTTTCCACTTGTCTCTGCGAGGGTGGGGAGAAAATGACGTAATGAGATTTGGTAGCGAGTAAGTGAAGTTTTACAACAGATGTGTACAGACTGTGGGCTGCTTCATCCGCTTTTACGCAGAGGACGCTAAGCCCTCGCAAGACACGCAGGACGGAGTTCTAGTGATATCTAGTCCTTTTTTGTATTAATAGTAATTGAGCTATGCTTCGGAAGTTAATGGTATACCAGGCAGTTAACATGAGAACAATCAATTATATTTGGGCATCCAGATAATATGGGCATATATATATATATATATGTACGGTTTTGTTTGTCGTAAAGGTGACAAGATTTGGGTGTTTGTCAGTGGGTGTGATGGTGAGTGAACACCATGTACCAGCCGTGGGCTAATGGCAGATTGATTTCTCAGTTGTTTTTACTGCAATCAGTCCTTGATGCAGTATCTCAAACTCAAAAGCCCCCCCCCCCACACACACACGCACGCACACACATAAGAAAAGGGGCTCGTGCGCTGGAGTTGGTAGGGTGACCGGAGGGTTTAGGTTCACGCCTGCAGTTTTTTAACTGGTGGATGCAGCTCTTTGATATAAAAGCTTACTGGAGTGTGGGGAATTTTTGCTTTGGCGGATGGGATGGCGGGGGTGAGCTTCCGAGGGTCATAATCCTGCCCCAAACCTGTCCCCTGTCGGGCACTCCCTAGCACCCACTACCGCTCTCGTTCTTCTGCCCCTATTTTTATGCCATTTTGTGAGTGATGCCAAGTCTACAGTCAAGAATCAAGAATTTTTATTGTCATCGTGTAGAACAGGGTTTCCCAATTTGGTCCCCAGGGACCTACAGACAGTCCACGGTTTCGCTCCTTCCCAAGTCCCCAAGGACTGGATCGGGAAACACCAGTGCAAGGCAGAGAGACACAGGAGCACCTTCTAACAGCATAATATAAGATCAATAAATAAAATGTCAGTTAGAGAGTGGCAAAAATACAAAAACAGTATAAATGTGTCTATATATCTGCACCCAGCAGTGTCAGAGTCCTACGTAAGCAGCCTTGGCGAGTGTATAGATGTCACTTCTGGCCACAGGGGTGACGTATGATGGAGTGATGCAAAGCTGAAAATCTAAACGACACTGGCACTGGGTTCTGGGCGCCACAAAGTCCAGGACGATGAACGGCACAGTGGAAGGACGAGGCCTAAAATCTGTCAGTAGATCAGTGGGGTATGAAGCCTCCAGAGCACTGTGGAACCCTTCTGCAGACCCCCATTACCACGTGAAAAATGGACACCGGCTTTGTTTAGGAGAGAATCTCTGTCTGGGAAGCAGAAGAGCCGCACCTAGGGGCGAGGGAGGGAGATGAGCTGGCGTGTGAAACAGGAGTCTCACCCTGAGGGGTACCGCACACCCCCACAGGTGCTCCGCCCACCTCCTGGGCCAGTGGGTGTGGCCACATATGATACGGCACCTGGATGAAAAGACTTACTTTAGGGAGAACGATTTAAACAGTTAAGGCCTGGAGCTGTTTGTGCTGCTGAATACGGGTGAGAATGTGTTTGTTAGCAGAGATAAAGCTGTACAGAGCAGCTGGGTGTGTCAGCATGTCCTGCGGACGCCAGGCTCACAGGAGGGAGGCGTCGACCCAGACGCGTTGCCAGTAATTAGCGTGTGTGAAACGCCTGTCACCAGCGGTCTGAGTCAGCCTCTCTCTCTCTCTCCTCTCTCACAGGGTCGAGCCATCGGAGGTTGCAGCTGGAGAACATCTGGAAGGGGGAGGGGGGAACTACCAGGCTGGCTGCGGCGAGGAGGGTTCCTGGCACGGTGATTTGATACGAAGACTAACAAAAATCACATTGCCAGGGATTTCCGCTTGGCCGTCGCCCCTCACAGCCCCCGTCGGGCCCCGAACTGGGGTCTCAGCAGATCTCGGGGCTCCTTTGGAAAAGGACGTGGCCGATCTCTGACTTTGATGCTCCCACAGTCTGGGGGAGGGGGGGGGGGGGGACAAAGACACATAACTCTCGTGTTTCTCTGTCCCTACTTCGTAGGGTCCGCTTTAGTTTAATCACCGCGCAGCTCTTCACGAAGTAATTGCTCCCTGAATTGGGTTTGTCCCAGTTTCCGCGGTTTGATGAAATGGCGGATGTGACTAAAAGCTGCTCAGGAGGTAGGATCTGGAGAACGAAGGTCAGTCACCGCCACGTACGCGACATCACTGACCTCCCCAGCCTCTGATTCCAGTTCAGTGTCAGGTGTAAGGTGCCCCATGGGTCCCTCCCTCTGAAGCCAGGGCCCTTCCTGCAGGGTAGTGCCACCTGCTGGTCGCCGGAGGCACAGAGCTTAGCTAATTGGCGAGCACTGTTCCCGTACACATGGTGTTCACAGTGGCTAAGTTCAGTACTTCAGCGAATCTACAACCCTCCCGCCTCCTCATCCCTTGCCTGGATGCTCAGATGGGATGGGGGTGACATGCTGCTCGGGGCTGTGACCTCGTGTGCCTACTGAACTGGTATCAGTGTGCCTGTGAAGTACTGGCTCAGTTCAGCAGGAACGTGAGTGGAGCTCCTGTCTGTGACATCAGCCATCCATTGTCCAGTCAGCACGCAGCAAGCCAGCCTGGTCTTTCTGAGTTTAAACCAATATGTTCCTGTATGTTAATAGTAACACTTGATAACTCTTAATTCTGTGAATAAATAAAAATATTGATTGTGCACACATACACGTCATAGTTTATGCACACTGTATGTGACGTCATTGCAGACCATCAGGAATCCTCTTGCCTTATGAAAGGTGTATCGTGGCAGAAAAAAGGTTGGCAAACGTTGCTCTAGAACTCTGATGGGAATCATGCAGGTTTGGGGGCCGAATCTGCCCTGTTTCTGTAACCCCAGGGTTGCCAGGTCATGGCTGTATGTGTGGGGAAGGGGGAGGGCCAGATCTCAGCTGGTACTGGGGAAGGACAGAAGAGGCACGTGGCCTTGGAAGAGCTGACGTGTCTGAGGGATGACAGGTAGCCAAACCCAAAGGAGCCACGATGACTGTGTTTCTGGACATTTGAACATCCCACATTGAGCCTGGGGGGGCAACCTGTGTTTGATGCAGGAACACAATTACACTGTGTGGGGGAGAGGGCTGTGATTTCTTGCTAAGTGAATCCCTGGCACCCCCACCATAATCCGAGCCACATGGGGGTATTTACGCTGAAATGTACCTGGTGGAAAACTGGAGCCTAAGATAGCTGAAAACAACAGCCAGACTGATGTAAAGTATTTACAACAATAGGATTATGGCTGCCGACAACTGGAAAGGGGGGGGGGGGGGTCGATTGTGAATGTGGACAACTGGGAGTTTTTCAGGAGAAATAGAAAATCAGCAGAACAAAAGGAAGAGAGCTAGAAGATCAGGAGAAACTCAAGTAAATGGGGAGTGCTGACCGATCTGGAGGGGTTGCATGGTGCTACAGTGGTTAGCACTGTTACCTCACAAAGGTACAGAGGGTGGAGTGGACTGGGGGAGGACACCCCCCCCAACAAACTTTTGAGTGGAAAAAATAACAAAACTTTGATAAGTAGCATCCCTAGATAGGTTTGGATACCGTGATGTTTGAACTCATCATACTGTGTCGACCTTCAGAAACTATGTGTTTGCTGCAGGTAGGAGACCCCTCGCACGCGCGCGCATCCCCGTGCCTGTACGCAGGCGCTCTCACTGTGTCCTTTTAGATGTAGGTAGATTAAAATGCACGCATTCCTATTAACTTATACATGGCTTTAAAAAATGCAATTCCACGATGACCTACAGAGGTAACGAAGGATAAATATCACGAACACGGATGTCACTTTACATTAAAAAAATATCGTTACTTGACGTATTTGTGACTCGCGCATTCTGTACTCCGCCGTTGTGGGTTTTGGTTGAGAACTAAGCTGCCTTAAATTGTGCCGGATGGAAGAAAGCAACCCGGAAAAAAAACAAATATATCGCAGTGTTCTTTCAAACAGCAAATAATGTAAGGGGACGTAAGTTCTATATAGGCTTAATCCATACCATACCATGTTGAATTCGATTCTCAACATAATTTTTCCATATCTGATAGCCTATTTTATTATTATTATTATTGTCACTGTAACAAAGAAAACGACGTCGTCTGAGTTTGACCTAGCGTTAAAAAATCTCTGTTATAATAAAGCTGTAAATCTAAGAATGTGTCCTCACATAATATAAAACATTACAGTATACTGGGGCTCAGTAAATTTTAACTTGCCACACGTAGAGAAATCTGTTGTTTATGCTACTGTCTAATGGGCCATTTCTGGGTGACTGTTTGGTCCCTCCTACCTCAAAAATCGCCCCTGTGGCTCTGGCCTGACATCTCTGGTACTTGCTGTGGTTCCGTCTGTGTAGAGTTTGCATGTTCTCCCCATGTCATGGTGGGGATTCTTCTGCCTACTCTGGTTTCCCCCCACAGTCCAAAAACATGCTGAGGCTAATTGGAGTTACCAAATTGCCCATAGGTTTGAGTGATTGGCGTGTGAGTGTGCTCTGTGATGGGTTGGCACCCCATCCTGGATTGTTCAATGCTTTGCACCTCCAGGATAGGCTCGGGACCTTCCATGACCCTGATTTGGATAAGTGGTTACAAAAAAACGGATGGCAGGAGTGAGCAGGATGCATGAAGAGCATGCAATGTTTGACGTGTTCTTGAAATTTACAGTCTTAATGATACAGGTTTCTGGGTGGGACATGTGCATCTAGAGAGAGACTGAAAAAGATCAGAGAGGATCAGAAACCACTGCTTTAAGCATTTGAAGCTCAGCACATTCTGAATGTAGAAAATGACGATATATGGCAAAACCATAGTACACCGTTATACACAAACACATATAATTGGTGTGGCACCGCAGACTATTGAAAATAAACTTTAATTACAGTAATTATATTTTGCTTCATGATTAAACACTTTGAAGTCGTATTGAGTAGGTCTACCTATTCAATGGCACGAACAGCGACTCCCCCTTGTGGCAATTCAGTGCAGTTAATTTAAGCTGGCGGGAAAACCCAAAGGTTTATGTAGTCGTTGTAAATACCTGATTTACCATTTCTCCTATAGTTTATTTACAAGACATTTTTAATGTGTGTAGCATAATTAAAATTTTTGCAAGTAATTAACTCACCTTTTTTTTTTTTTTTACAAATTTTATACTCAAATCTCCATAGATAATGGCGTACGTCAGCGTACGCCTCAAAAGGTACAGATAGCTACATAAATCATCACCTTATAGTCAAATCAGCAGACAGGCAAAAGCAACATTCAAATACCGAGATGTCAGACTCCTAATGACAGTTTAAGTTTAAAATGACTTTATCTGTAGGCATAAAAAATTAGTTACTGGTGATGTTATTTACATAATCGTAGAAAGAACATAAAATGAAAGTGCAAGGAAATTTAGTATCCATCAATCTCCCACCTGCCTAGCGTGGGAATATATGTATCGGTAAGACATACGGTAGTGTGAGGTAAATTCGTGTTAACGTTTGTCCACTCCATGCTATCGATTCTGGCGCGATGCACTCATCATGCTATTGGGGGCGCTAGTAGCCTATAATTATCGATTGTTTGTCTAGCGAGTGTTGCTTTTCTCTTCGTATATTACACGCACGCCGTTCTGATTGGCCAATAGTAAACAGGTGACGTATATTTGCCAATTGTGATTGAAGACGCTTTCGCCTCGGAGAGGAAACTTTTTCCCCGTAGAACGCGTCTTAACCCTGCCCATCCCCATCGGCGAGAAAAACCAGAAAGGAAGTAATTAGAGACGGACCAGGACGGGTGGCGATCCAGATGCACCCTGAAAGCGACTAAAAGTTTTATATTTTGACCGCTGTGCCTTTCGAGCTCGTCGCGTTCACTGACAGCGGAGTGCATGTTAATAAGCTGTCAGGAGAAGGCGCGCACCCTGCGGTCAGGGCCGGTGTCACTACGGCGAGGGGGCGCCCGAACCCGGGGGACGGTGACGGAGCGGAGCCCTGTTTCGCATCGACTTCGCATGAAGCCCTGGCGAGGTAATGAGAAGGAGCGCTGCTGAAGTTAAGTGACGGTGACATGATCAGGAAGTCAGGTGGCAGGTTCGACTCAGTTCGTGACAGGAGGCGCTGCGCCGCGTCGCGCATGATCCGCAGGTCCTTCCCGGGGGATTACCGCTGAGGGGTGTGGATCAGGACCACCCGCCCCTTGGGAACCATTCCGAAAGCAGCAACTTTCCCCGCCGCAGTATCAAGGCGCGTCTCGCAGTTTTAGTCACCAATTACACCACTGCGCAGGTGAGCTGTTCGTAAATATTTGATTTATTAGTCATTGATCTTTATATCTTTTTATTCCGGAGTTAATACGTATAGTTAAGGACAATATGTAGATTAATGGAAGGAGAGAGCCGCGTCTTCTTGGCCGTGTCCCGACGCAGATTTTTTCTCAATGTTTTCCATGGATATCCAGGTGGTGGTGTTGTCCTCCATGTTGGTAGGGCAGGTGGAGGCTTGTCCAGCGGGTTGCTGGATTCCCCACGCACCTCCTCTTTGGAGGAATTCTGGTTTGGGCTGGTTGGGGAGTGTGTGAATATGGTTTGTGTTCGGTTTGAGTTGTTCAGATTTGCTAACAGATAGTGATCAGATTTTTCAGTCAATTTTTTTTTTCTTTTTCTCTTTCGCGTATGATGTACCCGAAACTGTGCGTGTGACTGGGAATGCACCCGTCTGTAGTGTGACTTGATTGGGTGAGGCTGTGTGTGTGTGTGTGTGTGTGTGTGTGTGTGTGTGTGTGTGTGTGTGTGTGTGTGTGTGGGATTGAACAGCGATCCAGCGACTGCTCATGCGAAAAACATGCTGACATTTTGTTCTAATTAATAATTGACTTCATAAGCAAATTATCACCCATCCATTTGCACTGGTGTACTCATCCATTTTGGGTCCAGTAGTGTTCGCCCACCCAGCCCTGCCTGAGAGATACTGTCACCTGAATCACTCTGACGATTCAGTCTAATGGAAATGGTACAGGGACCTGGGCTCAGGCACCAAACCTGACATTAAACAAATGAAAGCGGTCGCCCTTCCTAAGAAGCGGAGAGCCTGCAGGATGGGCTCATGCCGAAAATGGGTATGAGTTAAGCTTCACGGATGCTCCCATCTCTCTGGCGAGGGGGTGTCTCCCGTGGGGGCTGGGGACTATGCGCTCTGTAGACTTGTCTGGTCCATAGCCCTTCGAGGCATAGAGCACCTTGCCATGGTAGGTGACTTCCAGTCCCTCCCACGTGGACCTCTCTCACCTGTCTCCTTCTCTGTCCAGGTGACTTGCGCCGAATCCCGTCTGGGATACACGTTATGCGGAGGGACGTACCCGCAGGCCGCCATGAACGTCGCCAATGGGGATGAGAGGACCTTCTTCCTCCAGGTCTACCCCAGCCTGGAGGAAGCGGGGGGCTCCTGCTGCACTATGTGGGTTTCCCGGCAGATGACGGCGGAGGTGGTGATACGTCGTGTGGTGGAGAAGCTGGGGGCCGATCCCGCCGCAAGGTACGAGCTCGCGGAGGTGCAGCATGTCGGAGGGGAGGAGCTGCTGGTGGAGCCCACTGACTCACTGGCCGAGAGGGTCCAGCAATGGCCAGAGAGGGCGCAACAGCGTCACCAACAGTATGACGGCTACTACTTTGTGCTCCGGAAGTGCGACGACATGGACGACCTGTGCGACCTGCCGGTGCTGTCAGAGACCACTATCCTGGAGGCGCTGCGCACGCGTTTCCATCGCAAGAAGATTTACACCTATGCTGGCAGCATGCTGGTGGCCGTCAACCCTTTCAAGTTCCTGCCCATCTACAACCCCAAGTTCGTGAAGGAGTATGAGGGCCGACCACTGGGCGAGTTGGAGCCCCACGTGTTCGCCGTGGCGGATGTGGCGTACCGGGCCATGCTTCAGCGGCACCGCAACCAGTGTGTGCTCATCTCTGGCGAGAGCGGCTCGGGCAAGACGCAGAGCACCAATTTCTTGATCCACTGCTTGACTGCGCTCAGCCAGAGGGGTGCTCTCAGCCAGATGGTGCAGACCATCCTGGGGGCGGGGCCAGTGCTGGAGGTACTCCTGTTTTGTTTTTTGTTTTTTTTGTGATGTAGCGCCTCCTACAGGTTAAGGAGCAACAATGTTAATGCAAAGAAAAAGTGATAAAACGTATAAAAGCAATAATATAAAAAAAAAGAAATGGGGAAAACTTCAGGGACTGGTGGAAGGGTCAGCCAGGGGAAGGACTGAGGCAGTGTGGGAGGAATGGAGTCACTCAGGTCTCTTTAGGGCCAGTCACATGACATTTGCGTTCATGGGAGCAATGCTATGACATCACTCGCACAGAAAGCCGAAGTGAAAGTAAAGACAGGATGTGTGACTCGTATGAGCTCGGGGGAACAGTGTCGCGGGCTGTCTGTGTTATGCGTGTGTGTGTCAGTGTTATGCGGAACCACCTTAAAAAGAATGATTAGCAGAGGGGCAGGGGTCTGCTGTGGTTGGTTGGATGCTGAAAGGGGTGTGGCCTCATAGTGTCTGCGAAGGCACCCACTGGGTCAATCATGTGGTATGGCAGGCAGGCTCGCTTTTAAAGAAGTGATACTCCGCACAGAACTGGCCCAATGGGCGGGGAGTTTAGTGACACTTGAGAGCAAGGGTAGCCTATCTTATCTGCAAATGGCTGGTGTGTATGCAGGTTTTTGGGATAACCTGTAGGTCAGCTGTTCACACCCAGGTGTGAGGACTCTTCAGCCAATCAG
>JAABNX020000049.1:14535420-14570893 GCA_015163995.2 Mormyrus lacerda
TGTTTCAACCAACCAGTTGAGCATAAAGAGTCACAGTCACAGAGTACTCAACTGGTTGGTTGAAACAAAATCCTGGTTTGGATTTTTACTTCCTGGACCTGAAATGTCCATCTCTGAAAATGACTATGTGGATAGGGCTTGTGTGTGTGTTGGGGCTCATGGGAAAGGTAGCTACTTTTGACATGGCTATCTGCTCAAAAATCCTTTCTGGTCTCTCTTTCTGATAATGGGCACGTTATGAGGATCTTGTTTGGGCCTCTCCTGCAACACTAACCCACAGATGGGACTCCAGTGTGTGTCCATCGCAGAAATGAAACACTGCCTGTCTGCAGGAGTGCGGGAAATGCGGCTTCCATTTTCCAGCACGGTGCCCATTTCCCTGCATTAACACTCTTCTACACTCCAGTGCTGCTGTGTTCATCATCCGCCTTTTGTGTGCATGTGTGGCTGCAGGGTGTGGTCACATGCCCCGGGCAGCCTTTCCTATTGGCTGTCACAGCGGATGGGCCCACCCCACGGTGTGCTATTGGACTTGAATGAGGAAAGCGATGGAGCGGGTTTGGCAGGTCCTCAGGTATTTTACTGCCGGGATGGCCAAGTGGGGGCTGGGGCCGTCGAGGTTCAGGGCAGAGGATCTGTGGGAACACTGAGGATTTTCCCAAACCCAAAGGTAGAAAGTCAGAACATGACTAGCTGGGTGCCGGTGGCCTGGGAGCTCTGTCGTGGCAACGCAGCTGTATGCAAGGCCTTATGGGTGAAAAGCGTCGTGCCGTGGGGGCCTTAACACAACAGGCGGGAATGTCTGCATGCCAGCGTGTCTTGGCCTGTGTCTGCATGCCGACATCTTTCATGTGCAAACTGGAACCTTTCTGGGGTGAGGAACAGAGATAGGATCGCTATGTGCACCACAGAGGGTCTCCTCCTCTTATCTGGGATAGAATATCTTCTCCTCTTATCCGGAAAGGAGGGCGTCCTCCTCTCTGTGAGTTAGGGTCATTGCAGTGGTAGCACCTTGAGGTAATGAGCATGCACTTATTACAGCGTGTTGCCACACCCACCACATGACAAACCACCTCCGGAATGAAAACCCGAGTGCAGCCATGTAGTGCAAAATGGAGCAGTGTGAGTTTTACAATCCTGCTACCAACCTCCAAATTTTCCCTGTACATTGGAGGACCTGCTGCCAGGGCTGGATGTAGATTAACGTCATACCCAGGATGAAAGAATTGTAGGTTAAGGGCCTTGCTGAAGGGCCCGGGGAGTAGAATTACTCTGGGCGTTCATGGGATTTGAACCAGTCACCTTCCAGTTGCTGGTACAGATCTCTACTCAGAGCCGCCACTCTGCCCACAGCACCTCGGCAGGGCTTTTTATCTGCTGTGACATCTGAGTCTGATGTCATGACCTCGGTGTGCCTGCGTGCCTCATCCTGGGCACCCTTGGAGGATCTGATCCTGATACCTAACTGATAAGCTTGAGCTCTGTGGTCACTGATCACCTGCTTGCCATTGCAATGCCTTCAGGGAAACACCAATAGCAGGGCCTGTAATCGTGCTAAGGGTTATCATTTATTCTGTTTTCACTCCTGACACTGCGCCCCCTACTGGTAATATATTATTCATAGATGTTTTGGCCTAAAAGTAATGCAGATTTCTGCTAAACCAGTAAATATTGTCCTAAGAATTTGTAAAGAAACTCATACCCCCTGCAGTGAGGAGAAGCTCTGCACTCGGTGCTGTGAGGATGACGTCCTGATTGAGCTCTGAACTGGAATGTTGGGTTCCATCTCCATCAGTCGTTAAATGGCGAATAACCACATGACGTCTCTCCCTCACCGCGCCAACAGGCGTTTGGCAACGCGAGGACCGCTTACAACAACAACTCCAGCCGCTTTGGGAAGTACATTCAGCTGAATTATCTGGAGAACGGCGTAATGCGAGGGTAAGTGCCACAGGATGGGGATGGGCAGCTGCAGAGTGCAGCAGATGGCTCTGTATTTATCACAACAGGAACCGCCATCTTTGGGCAGATTGCACAAGCACTGAGCTTGGGATGAGGAAGCATTGCATTATGGGAATGATACATTTCATCATTTGTGTGGGGACGTCTGTTTCATGTATCCACCCTTTGTCAATTTCCAGCGGTTTTGTTTCTGTTAGGGTTCCTGAATTGCAGGTATAGCTGTATGTAATTTTCTTCTAGGGCGGTGGTCCAGAAGTACCTTCTGGAGAAGTCTCGACTCGTGTCCAGGGAGAAGAACGAGAGGTAAGGACCAGTGAGTAGAAGGCTGTGTGGAGCACGGCTGTGAGGCCTTTAAACCAAACCCCCCTCCCCCCCCCAACCTTTGCCAATAGGAACTACCACGTGTTCTACTATCTCCTGGCTGGGGCGTCTGAAGAGAAACGGCAGAACCTCAAACTCCTGAACCCCAAAGACTACATCTACCTCAAGCAGGTACGCAAGTCCTGAGGGAGGTTCTGGAACGCAAGCCGGTCCCGGCATGAGCTCAGGGCGTCACAGTCTCTCTGCGTTTCCCCCGCAGGAGAGCATTTTCACAGAGGATGAGGTGGACCTTCGTAACGAGTTCAGGAGGCTGCAGCAGGCGATGGAGATGGTGGGGTTCCTGCCCCCCACCAAGAGGCAGTGAGTGGCTGGCTCCTCGCTTGGGCTCCGCTGTGGCCACTGTCCGCAGGGGGAAGGGGTCAAAGACTCCTGGGAAATGTGAGAGAGGGCAGTCTTCCTCCTTAAGGCTCTCAGAGCCATGGAACGAGCTTTTGGAGTTATTAAAATTAGTGCATGGAAACCCGCTGTCATGGTGGCGAACATCCGCCTTGCCTCACCCTGGTCATACAGTTCTCCACCAGTGGGGGCAGTAACGGTCACGATATTATCCACACATGCAGCCCTGCAAATGGGCCGAGCTCCCGGCCTTGGAGAAACAGCCTGGAATGTGTACTCGGAATACATGTATGGGTTTGTATATGTGGGACTGTTTTTACGACCGTAGAATCTTCGCAATGCTCTCTGCCATCCTGTACCTGGGTAATGTGACCTACCAGCGGAAGGGAGCAGAGCGAGATGAGGGATTGGAAGTAGGCCCCCCCGAAGTGCTCGAGATCCTGTCCGACCTCCTCCAGGTAGGTGCTAGGTAACCTCCTTGCTACCATAATGGGATAAGGGGGCACAGTGTCCAGCTGGTGTACCCTTCCTACAGGTGAAGAAGGACCTACTGGTGAAGGCCCTCACCCAGAGGAAATCTGTGACGGCCAACGACACGCTGATCCTGCCCTACAGCACTGCTGAGGTGTGTGACCACCACCTGCACCTGGAATTATGATATCCAGACACTATGCCCAGGAGACCAGGGTTGTGTTAACTCGGCTAACCGAGTGTAACTGGGCATGGCTAACGATATAGCGCTGGTGTGGTTCTCCCTCCCCTTGCAGGCCATCACCGCCCGAGATTCCATGGCCAAGTCCTTGTACAGCGCCTTGTTTGACTGGATAGTCTTGCGCATCAATCACGCACTGCTCAATAAGAAGGATCTGGAAGAGTCTGTAAGGAGCTGCGGCAGGCCGAACCAGGTTTTTTGCTGTCCACATGGTAACTTCTTCACTTATATGAGAATGCTTTTCTTTTTCTTGCAGCACTTGTCAATTGGAATCTTGGATATATTTGGATTTGAGGACTTCGAGAACAACAGTTTTGAGCAGTTCTGCATAAACTACGCAAATGAGCAGCTTCAATACTACTTCACCCAACACCTCTTCAAACTGGAGCAGGTGATCTTTTGGTTTGGCCTGTCAGGGAGGTGATGCTTCTCCTGGGGCATCACATGGTTATCGTTTGATTTGGTCTGCCAAACAGGTGATAGTGCTCCTGGAGTGCAATCTGCTGATCGTTTGCTTTACCCTGTAATGAAGGTTTAATGTTTTGGCCATTGGCTATGTATGCCTGCAGGAAGAGTACCAAGCAGAGAGAATTTCCTGGAGCAACATTGACTACACTGACAATGTGGGCTGCATCAATCTGATTAGCAAGAAGCCCACCGGCCTCTTTCATCTGCTGGACGAAGAGAGCAAGTGAGTCTCTCGGGGCCAGCCTTCCACTTACAGAACCTGGCTCAGCAAGGGCGTCTACTGTTGTACCCTTGAGCCTCTGATGATCCATAATGATCTTGCGCTCTCTGGTCTTCAGCTTCCCTCACGCCACTGAAAAAACGCTGCTGGCCAAGTTCAAACAGCAGCATCAAGGCAACCCGTACTTCATTCCCACGCCTGTGCTGGAGCCTGCCTTTGTCGTTTGGCACTTCGCCGGGAATGTCAAATACCAGCTCAAGGTTGGGATGGTGGGGGCTCGGGGCGCTAGAAAAAAACCTTTTTACTCATGTCTACTGTGAGGGCCTGGAAGGTGTGGAGCACCTGTGCTTCAGCTGTGTTCTGACTGTTCTGCTCGACCTCGGCCTTGGGCCCCTTTTTCAACCGTGCCCCCCACCTGCTGCTCCCCAGGACTTCCGGGAGAAGAACATGGACCACATGAGGGCAGACATCATGTATCTACTGCGCAGCAGCGACCGCGCCTATGTTCGCCAGCTGATAGCTGCCTCCCCAGCCGCTATGTTCCGCTGGGGGGTCTTGCGTGCCGCTATCTACAGCCTAGCCGTCTTCAACAACGCTGCCCGCCGTCGGGCAGCCAAGACAGCAGGTATGATGGGTCCCTGTGTGAAGGGATACTGCCCTGTCCTGAGGTGATTCTTTACCAACCCCCTAATGATTCTCGTGTCTGCCGCCCATCAGATTTGTTTCGGCGAAACTCTCGCACCAAGCTCGGGGAGCTGTGTTCTCCTATGACCCCCCTGGAGAGGTTATACAGGTGAGAAAACATTCAGGGCAGTGCGTGTTAACAGTATCATGGCAGACTCACCTCTGTAGCTTCTGCATTTCTGAGGTCAGGTAACTCAACACCACAAGCCAACTTTAGGCACGGTGGTATGCAGCTTACATTTTTTCCACAGGAAGTTATGTCACGTCTGTCCGAGCTTTGGCTTGCTGTGACCTGCTAACCACGTGACATGATGTCACTTTCCCTTTCTACCTCCTCAGTACCCAAACCCCGTTGGTTGAGTTCTCCTTTGATCGCTCGATGGAGCACCCTCTTGAGGTGTTTGAAGACATCTTCGCCAGCTTTGAGAGCAGGAAGTAAGTGATCCACTGGGTGGTGCTACGGGAGAGGGGTGGAGACTGAGTTAAGGCCTGCCCACACTCCTCTTTGCGTGCTCACAACTACTGGAACCACCCCTGCCTGGGGTTTTTGTGGTAATGCTACATGCTTAAAATAAGGACAGGTAGCTGATATACCAGTGCACCTCACAGTGTGAACGCCACCAGCCAGGCAGGCTGGAGAACTTATCACGTGGAATCCATTCCTCACTATAACAGCAAAACTAGCAGCATGCATGGTACAGACACCAGCTGTGCCTCACTGCTCCCTGTCCCCCTCCCCGCAGGAACAGCAAGACTGCTCGTCACAAGCATATCATACCCAAGGTAACCAACAAAAGGGGGGGGGGTACTGAGTGTATTTGAGTAAAACCTGAAATTTCCTTACTTTTGGGTACATCTTTTGTGGTCCCCATTTAGATAACCTCAGTTTTAGAAACATTTGTGGATGCAATCAAAAAAGTACAAATGCCAAGTCTTGTATTTGGGTTGGTTACTTATGGTTAAGGTTAGGGATGGGTAGGGGTTAAGGGTGTCATGATTGGGATTAGGGTTTTTCCCATAGAAATAAATGGACGGTCCCCATTTAGATAGGTAGACCAACTTGTGTGTGTGTGTGTGTGTGTGTGTGACGGCCTCTCTGTGCCTCTCTGCCCCCCCCCACCCCCCAGAACCTACTTACCTCCTCCTCACTGAAAATGATTGTCAGCCTCACTCTACATGACCGCTCCACCTGGGCTCTCCTCCACCAGAACAAGAAAAAGAAGCCCCCCAGCATCGGGGCTCAGTTCCAGGTATCCCTGGGCCTGTCATGCCCTCCTGCCCCCACAAAGTGACCTTTTAACCCTCCAGCTCTGCCTTCTGCCCCGCAGGCCTCCTTAAATAAGCTGATGGAGTCCCTGGGGAAGGCTGAGCCCTTCTTCATCAGCTGCATCCGCTCCAACGCCAACAAGGTGGGTGGGTCCGTGGTGTTCTCACTGCTCCTGTTTACTCTTACTGCATTAGTTTAATCAGTGCAATTATTTGCACTAGACTGACCTTGGTTGACTTTGTTTAACCCACCTGGAAGTAACAGTGCAGCAGTCTATGTTAGTATCCCTCGCTGTGGTATTCCCTCTGTAGGTTAACCCTGCTAATCTTTCCTGGTCTACGGGCTCAGCCCCATAGCGATCCCCGTGCCCGGTATGTCATTGTGGAGTTCTCTTGACCGCCAGCTCTTGCCCGGTCTTTCCAGATGGAGATGTGCTTTGACAACACGTTGGTACTTCAGCAGCTACGTTACACGGGCATGCTGGAGACGGTGCGAATCCAGCGCTCTGGATATAGTGCCAAGTATACCTTCCAGGTAGGCGGAGTCAGCTGGCCTGCTTCAACGGGGGGAGGGGGGCACACACTCCAATGTCTTTAATGTTACAATGAACAGAAGACAATCTATCCTGATGTGATATTTTTGGTTCCCCCGCAAAAGGAATTTGCCACATATTTCCGCCTGCTGCTTCCGAAGAAAGTGACGTCGCCACAGAGGGACATCGCCAACCTGCTGCAGAAGATGGGCCTGAATCCCCGCACCTACCAGATAGGGAGAACCAAGGTCTGGCCCCCATCTGTGTCACTTGCACCGGTCCTGCGTGAGGCTGTGTCAGCCTGACCGAAGGTGCCTCTATTCCATGTCTAGGTGTTCATGAAGGAGCCAGAACGCCAGAAACTTCAGGATGCTCTTAACCACAAGGTTCTGGACAAGATCATTTACGTACAGCACTTCGTCCGCACCCAACAAGAGAGAAGGCAGAGACAAGCGGCTGCTATTGTGATCCAGGTAAGGACAGAGAGTGATAGCCAGAGGGTCTCTGAGAAGACGACTTCTGACATAATGACGATGATCCACTTCTCCCTGCCGCAGCGCTGTTGGTGGAGATACCAGGAGGACAAGCGCTACAGGGCAGCTATCATGATCCAGGCGCTATGGAGGGGTTCCACCCAAAGGAAGCAGTACCTGCGAAAGCTGGAAAGCTTCCGGAACATGCAGATGTTGGCCAGGGGTAGGCCAGGACAACAGAGGTAGGTCAGCACTCACTCATACCTACAGCCATTCACCCTGCCATCATCGTGAAGGTTGTGTTGTGAGTGTCAAATGTGTGGCCAGTGTTGTAGGGTTGGACATTATGAGAGTCTAGGAGACGTCTGACTAAGCTGTGGTTCTCAGGTTCCAGCATCAGCAAGACAAGGACAAGAATCTAGAAGAAGGACGAGCCCTGCAGTCCAGGGAGGGTGAACAGGACTCCACAGAGAGGAGGTCAAGTGAGAAAAGGGTGGAGACCAGAGAGGGAGAGGAGTTTCTGAGGAGAGGCGGGTCAGAGGTTTCTCTTGGAGGACAGAACCAGGAGGCTGACCTAGGTACAGGTTCTGGGGGAAGGGACGTTACAAAAATCCCGTTATCTGGCACCCAGGACACACACAGTAAGAGGGGTCAGTCAGGCCAGTACCAGGGTCAGCAAGGGAACCAGGAGACCAGCACAGCCTGCTGGGAGCAGCCTGCATCAGGGGTGAGCATCGGAGGTGTACAACCGGATGAGCCACCCTCCACCCTCCTTACTGGAAAGGACGAAGCAGGAAGAAAGGAGATCAAGAGGCCACCCTGTGTGCAAGAACGGCCCAGCTCCCTGCACCTGGACACTGCTGGTACACTGCAGAGGTACAGCAAACACACCCTGCTGAAAGACAAGGCGGAGAAGTGGAAAGAACGCAGGAGTGACTGTAAACCTCAGGACACCGGCGACCTGCAGCCACAAAACCCAATCCTCGACATGGACAAGGGCTCCCTGTATGCTGTTTTCTACCTGTCATTGCATGCTTCTGCCTAAAACCTTCCCCTCGTGCAGTTCCTCCCGTCATGTGTCCTTCATCCTCAACTCGCAGCAAAACACTTTTCTGATCAGCAGGTGTTCTGATGCATCTTCTTGCTGTTTCAGAACCCGCCGGATCTCTGTTTCCCTGGACGACGTGTCCAACCTCAATCCCTCTGCGGCGGACTCCATCCAAAAGGTATTTGTTCGAGTACCGCCTGGGTTTTTAATGTTTTTCCTTTGTGTTGGGGCATCACCAAAGCTAAACAGCGCAATAGCAACGGATACAGCGGCCCTTAACACCCTCGTCTTCCATGGGTAGAGGAAGGCTTCTCGCTCCGTGTGTGTCTTCACTGTGCCAATCTCTGGCTAGGTCCGGCTTCACTACCGCAAACGGCGGTTAGCCCACGTCCGCAGTGCCCTCAAAAATGAGGACATGGGTGACATGGAGTATTGGAGCTTCCCGCTTCCCCCCATGAGCCCAGGCCTGCTCCCCCGGGTGGACAGTCCTGACACCCAGCATCAGGTGACGGTATCAGCTGGTACCCATGGGCCATGCATGCACAGGGACCCAGAGATCGGCTGGGGAAACCCAGGAGGCAGACACCTTGAATCTCGGAGCCCCGAGTCAGGGCTGGAGTCTGTTCCTTGTGGTTTCTGACCTTTTTTGGCACAATGTCTGTAGGCCGTATCGTAGATTTGCTCTGGAACTCAAGTCCTCGGCATGCTAACTACAAAGTGTCATTTTTCAGCTGCAGACCGGTTATGTGGTTTCTCTCCTCATTTTAATCATGACCCTTAACCCAAGGCTTCCAGAAGTAGCTTGACATCTTTAGAGAGAACAAAGCATCCCTTGTCTCCCTCCCCATTATTTTACATAATTAGCAGTGACATTTGACAGTCATCATCCAGCCAGTCCCTGGAAGAAGTTCATAGCCCCTTTGTACATCCCAGAGTAGACTTGAGACTGATCATGTCCGTCTGTTGATGGCTCTCAGTTGCAAGCTGCAAAAAAGGTCAAAAGGTTTCTTGCAGGTGGACGGGGGAGGGTTGCTCTGGTGGTGGTGCTGATTGAGATGTGTGCTGCCATTTTTTGGGAAGGATGTCTGGTTATTCAAATGATTGGCTGGAATGCTGGAAATCTGCATGTGGAATGTCATAATCCAGAAGGGAGGATGGTGCTATGTTGGAGTACTCTGGTATATTTTTTTTGCCGTATAAGGATTACCCAGGGGCTCATTCATAGAAATGTCAGCCAGGATGACTTCCTGTGCCCGTTTTTCATTTCAGCCACTTGTGGAGATCCCAGAGGGACCCACAGAAACGTCAAAGTTCAGCACTCCGAAGCAAACTAGAGAGAGTCCGAGTCGTACGGCGCTGGGCCATCAGACACCCACCACCCCGGAGAAGTACAGTACACCTCCCTTTATTGTTCAATTGTGCTGATTCAGCACTGATTCTAGAGATGATCCTTCAGCTGGTTCTTATCAGCTCACGAGGTTCAGTCAAGTGACCTTGGGAGGAACAAGTATCTGCAAGCAGATGTTTCTTGACTTTCATCACTCGTGGTTTTTAATAACTGTCGAAACCATTTATGGGTTCAGTCTGTGTAACTCCTGTAGCCTTAGTGCAGATTTATGGGTTTGACAGCATTCTCCACTGGTTCCCTCACCAGGCCCGGGTTCTTCAGGAAGATTCTAAAGAAGCTTCCACATAAAGAAGCCCAGATGTCAGACGAAGGGGAGGTGACCCCAACCCACGCACCAAGCAGACTAGGTGAGGATTCAGGGGCGGTACTGCTCAGGTTTTTCAAGGTGGGAATGTCGTAGCTTAAGAATCCTCTATTTCACTTAGAACATGTTCGTCCAAGAGTCGACCGGAATTCTGTGCATATCAGCCGAGCCACCAGGGTGTCTATGCAGTGGAATGCCAGTTTGGACCGTGAGATCACCAGCGGTGATGAGTTGCGGCAGCTTGACGACTTCCTGGCTACTAAGGTGGCTCGGGATTCCCATTTTCTTGCGCAACGTTGGGCATGAAACCTTGTCAATGCCCATCAACCGTCTATCTTTGTCTTTGCGTAGGTGAATGACTTCTCATGTGGGAAGAATCTGTCCTTGACGGAAGTCCTCTTCATTAAGGCCACGATGGAGTTTCGGGAAAACATCAAGGGCATGTACTCCCTGCAGGTACTCAGACCGTCCCGTTGTGGGTCACCATCGGGGAACGGCCTCTTACTGGCTCGTTTTTAGAGTCAATCAGGATTCCCAACATTTACACGAAAGGAGACCTCTCAAAGTGCTGTACATCTGAATTTCCGGGGGAACTGAAAATGATATAAAACTAATAATACCTTTCAAAACGGAACATTGTGACATGGGGCAGAGAAGGGGATCCTTCTGTGGACAGGCTGAGTGGGGCTAATAGCACAAACTACACCTTGTTCAGCGACTACCTCGGTTAGCAAACATTCACAAATACGACGGTAATAAAAACTTAATTCCCGATCAATGGGCACATTCACAACCAAATTTTGTACACCTGACAATAATACATGCTGGAGCAAGAGTAATGCTGGCATAGCTGTACGAGAAAGTTATCTGAACAAGGCGGCAGCAACCAGTGATCTTTGCAGCATGATGCACAGTCGGGGTCACTCCTAGCTTACTGTGATTTTCACTTACCGACTGTTTCTCTTAAAGACCTGGGTTATGTTTCCCAAAAGCTTCAGTTAGCAACTTGCATAGTTGGGACTGTACAGTTGCCTGGTTACAATTACACAAGTTGCTAACATTGTTAGTGACTACACTTTCGGGAAATGTACCCCTGGTTCTGGGAATTTAACTCGTTTGCTAAACAAGGAGAGAGTGTAATATCAAAAGCAACCCTTTCTGGGAGGGGTAAAATGAAAACCGGGGGGGGGGGTTGGGGCCATGTGATGGGATACCGTGCAGGTCAGTAGCATCTGAGGTTGGGGCTAACATGGTTATTTGTACCCAATTACTGGAAAGAGAGACAGCTGGAGTTAATCAGCATGCCCAGTGTGGTCACATGACCTTCCCTCCCATGTCTGTCACACCCCACCATGTATCTATTTTTATAAAAGCAACAAAAATTACTCAGACCTCTTGTAATGGGAAGTACAATAAGATAAGATTTACAAACTTCCATATACAGCATGAATGTAAAAGTGGGTGAGAAACATCTTCACTTACATATACAGTAAAGTGCAAAAGTCATAATCAGTCAAGAGAAATGTTTAAAGCTTTTTATCTGGGTAATAAGTGTACGTTTTGCTAAGGGGTAAAAAAACAACATAGTATTACAACATATACAAATTAAGAATAACGATAAAAACTAGTAAGAATTCCTTCTATTCTCCAAAACGTTACTGATCTCTAGTTGGATGTCTAGATGAACACAGCTTCGGTTCCCGAACCTCTCCTCAGGGGCACCTCAGCCATTCTGTGTCTTCATTAAATTTTACCACCAGCTCACTTAATAATTTTATTTAATTAAAAAAATCAATGAGATATTGATTAGCTATATGAGGTGTGCTAGTGGTCAAAAATCCATGGGTGTACTGGATGATTGCTGCAAATACTGGTGTGATTTTAGCAGAAGTGGGTAAGCTGACACACTTTGACGGGCATAGATTTATATCAACATGAAGCAAAACATAATTTTCTTTGGCTGCCTAATGCTTTTACATGGTACTGTACTATTTACAAATCCTCATTTCGTGATGTGTGGAGGTATTTTGCAGTTGGCTCACTGTGGGCTAACTGGATCTGCCGCATGGGCCACGGGGACCCGGGATGGGGGCTTGTCTCTACTCTGCAGCTCAATGAAGCTGGGCATATTTATGCACCCCCCCAACAGAATCCTTGCATTCGTTGTCGCTACAAAGACTTGATGACAAGCTACCAGAGCAAGGTGACCAGCTTGGCAGGTCAGAAGCAGAAGACAGAGGTACACATGGTGGTTAACCTATTCCAGTCTGTGCTGGACGGGTTTGTCCGAGCAGCAATGAAGAGGAAGGAGACCGACCCAGAAAAGGTACGCTGTCCTTATCAGGATCTGCAGGGCGGTGTTACCTATGAGGTGTGTGTGTGTGTGTGTGTGTGTGTGTGTGTGTGTGTGTGCGCGCGTTTGCATGCACATGCGTGCCTGTGTATCATTTCACTTGCATGATTGACATTCGCATGTATTACAGTCTGAGAAGAAGAAGAACAGGCGAGACAAGAACTTCTTGGTGAGTACCTCTCAGCCAAACCAAGTCCTCGCCGGAGATGAGGACCACAACACAAAATTTCTCAGTTAGCTGTATGATTTAAGTCAAAAGTCAAGACTGTCCGATAAGAGTATTCGTAACTAAGCTCTTGCGTTATCATGACTTCTGGCTTAAATGATCTAACTAACTGAGAAATCCTGTTTTGTGGAACACCCCCAGGAGCCCCTGGGACTCTGCTGAGAGAGCCTGACTTTATTGTTGTTGTGCAGACGGAGCACCGGATGGACCATGTGCTCAGCACCTATCAGGTGAACATCATGCAGTCATGTGACCAGTGCACCTCCTTCATCTGGGTCATGGAGAAGGCCTACATGTGCAGCTGTGAGCGTCACCCGGCGACGCTGTACCCGGCCATTTGCGCCCGTTTCTCTGCCCACTTGGCTTTCTAACCCTTCGATTCCAATTTGCTTTTTTTTCTCACAGCCTGCAAAATGGTGTGCCACAAGAAATGCCTGTCGAGAATCGTCAAGTCCTGCTCCACCTACAGCCCCAGGAAGGTGAGCCTTTCCAAAGCTCCGCCCACCATATATGGCCAGTCCTGGGGCATCCACCAATCAGGCTGCGCCGTCTTAAAACGTGACTCTTGTCATGTCGCAGGATGCCGAGTTGGGTGGCTCGCAAGTCTTCGGCGTGCATGTGCGCTATCTGACCAACACGACCCACACGGTACCCATCGTCATAGCGATGCTGCTGGAGCACGTGGAGCTGAACGGCCTCTACACGGAGGGTATTTACCGCAAGTCTGGTGCCGCCAATCGCATGAGGGAGTTGCACCGGCAGCTGGAGAATGGTGAGCCAGCCGGTACTGGTCCTCCTTCTGGGAAAGCCCTCTCGGAGCTGGACTGCTCGCGTCTGAATCCATAACAATGCCGTTGGTGTGCACGTTCCAGACCCCCAGGCAGTCTGTCTGGAAGAGTACCCCATCCACACCATCACCGGCCTGATCAAACAGTGGCTCAGGGAGCTGCCCGAACCCCTCATGACATTCACACACTACAGCGCTTTCCTACGTGCCATAGGTAAGACTCGGCTGCTTCTAAATCATGGCAGAGGGGTCTGTTTTCCTAACCCTTACCCAAGGATTTAACAAAACACAATTTCCCCCACTACCCCCCTCCCAGAGCTTCCAGAAAAGTCTGAACGACTGAAAGACATTTACACAGTGCTGGACAGGCTCCCTTCAGCCAACTTCAACACCCTAGAGAGGCTCATATTTCACATGGTCAGGTGGGATGGCAGCCCTTGCCCGCTCATGGGAGTTTTACTTACACAAAAATGTTCTGAGGGCATAACAAACAATGATTGGTTCAGAGATATAACCAATCAGATTGTATCGGAGGTGGAAAAAAATGTAGGAGAAACTAGAGGAGGTGGGACCAAGACATCTGATTAGTTGGTCTTGTCTCTTCTAATTGCAATCTGATTGGTTATCTCTCTTAACCAATCATTTTTTTGTTCTGGCCTCAGAATGTTTTTGTGTAAGAAACTCCCACAAGCCTCTTGCTTGTAATGTTGGACTACACTGCTCCTTTTTAAAGTGCTGACGGTCTTCTCCTCCTCAGGGTGGCCAAAGAGGAGGCCCACAACCGGATGTCTACGACCTCGCTGGCCATCATCTTCGCCCCCTGCATCCTGCGCAGTCCCAACACCTCAAACCCCCTTGAGAGCATGACAGACGTGAGCAAGACCACCATGTGAGAAGCCTCGCCTACCCTACAGGCCTGGACCAGCCCGTAAGCCACATCGCACCCCCGTCATGTGACCGCTTCTCCACTCTCGCCACCTACTCAGGTGTCTGGAGCTCCTCCTCAATGAGCAGATGAGGCTCTACAAGGAGAAGCTGAAGGAGCTGAAGCAGCTGGAGTTTGCGGAAGCCCTGGCCATGAAGCAGCTGAAGCTGAGGAGGCAAATCACTGTGAGTCCCTGAGTCGGAGGGCTCTGTTAAAATGTGGCTTGCTGTGGGACGTTTAATGGGATCCATCTAATCCACTAGGTGAGGATTTCCCAGTCCGGTCCTTGGGGACCCACAGACAGTCCATGTTTTTGCTCCCTCCCAGCTCCTGGACTGTGTGTGGGATCTTGAGGGCCAGATAGGTCCTCGTTCCAGACCGTCCCCGTTTTTGTTGGTTATGTTAGCCACCAAAATGTCCCTCATGATCCGGCCGCTATGAGATGTGTGACTGAGGAACGCTCGTGTTTTCTGAGACACAGCTGAAGCCGCAAGTGAACCAGCAGCACGGGGGAGACTCGATCGATTCTGACCCAGAGATGGAGAAGATGGTGCTGCGCATCAAGTCCATCAAACAGGAGAAGTGAGACCTGTACCTGCCCCATTCACAATGGCTGTGCAGGCTGATTGGCCCTGCTCTGACCCCCCCCGCTTCCCCCACAGGGATGAGATAGCCTGCACATTGCCCGAGCTGACACCGCCCACTTTGGACCAGGACAGCGTGGAACCTGAGACCCCTGTGGAAGAATCCGTGTGGTTTCTAGCGCCTGACAGTAGTCAGTAGGCCTTTTTTTATTGTATGTTGGTCACAATATATTTGTTTTTATTTTGCTGTTACATTTGTTTTGTTTTTCAGGAAAAGCATAGCAATTGCCAGCCATACAAAGCAACATTTAGTTCCACGTCCAACATATAGACACAATAGTCAAATTGGTAAAGAGGGGTCGCATAGGTATAATTAATAAAGATGAAATGGAAGCAAGCACTACATTTAAATGAATTGAAAGAAAAGAAATTAGATTAAATATAACCAGGCTTCATGTATATGTGTGTGTGTAGTCTGTCCGAAATCCATCGCACATTCATAGGATGCTATTTCTGCCATAATATCCGCCCATTCCCTCACAGCCAGAGCTCAAGCTGATCTCCAGTGTCTCAAAATAACCCTGGAAGCTGTAATTACACCAGCCTTTGTAAATGACTATTTTTCTTTCCATGTTTTTGGTGTTTGTGATCTGCCTCCCAATAGGCATAAATATGGGAACAAAGCAATTGCTACGCTCAGGATCTCTAGTATTTTTGCCCAGAATGGTTTAAGTCAGAGTGCATCATCGCACGGGGTAAAAAGGTTCCAACTTCGATTTGGCATTCTCAACACAAATTATTCATCAGTTTCATTCTAAACAACCTTGATGGGTATAACGCCTGTGCAATATTTTGTGCTGTATAAACATCCCTCTTGCTTCCCACACACATTTACCACATACTGTTATAATTTGCATCCACTTTTCTGGTGCGATTATTCCCCCCTAGTTCCCTTTGCCAAATCATTTTTTTTTTTTACATTGGATGAATCACCTTTTATTTGATAACTTGTATAACTCTCTTATCTGTAAATATTTCTGGAAGTGTTCTTTGCCATTAATACCATAATGTTCTATAAGATGTTTGTAAGATAGGAACACTTCATCTTTATTTAAGCCCCTAATATTAGATATACCCCGGTAGTGGCACCGTTTCCAGTAAACAGGTCCCTTCACAATGCAAATAGCAGGCTTAATCCAAAATGAGTTTATTCATTCTATGAATTTGGCTCCGTGTGTCTTTTGAGTGATTAGGGATTGGTCTAGCAGAGGTGGACTTGCTAGGGAGACACTGTGATCGAGGTGCCCAATTACAGTTTAGAACTCTGTGCCAGGGGCCACAGCACCGATAACCACGGCCACACCATGCCAGTCTGAGGTGGAGCCATCGATGGACCCGGCTTCCACTTCTCTGGCGTCCGAGAGGCAGCCGAAGGACCCCAAACACCAGAAACGGACCACACCTGAAGATCAACCCCCTGTCCCCAAAGCTCCTGGGGCCCACAAACGATCCAGTTCAGTCCAAGGTCCTTTGAAGGGTCTCAACATTCCCTACATAGATGAGAACCTGTAGTTCAGGGGAGCAGATCACTAAGGAGATTGGGGGCGGAGTCTGCCATAGTAAGGGTAAAAGCTTTGGAGGGTTCCCTTAACAGCAGTTAGTTACAGAAAGATTGCAGTCACATGTACATTAATAGCAGTTGAAACAGGATTACTATTTCTGCAAGCCAGCCTTTTATATTTTCTGGTTGTATTTTTTTTTTAAAATGTTTATTAAAGCAAGTTAGAGTGAGTCCTTCACCAAGCAAGAATTAATCACCTGTCATTGTTTTCCTCTCCTACTCATTACTGTGCCTTCAGAACAATACGCCTTTTCCGCCCATAATGATAGCTCTTGTAATTGGAGAGCAAATTAACAAAACTCTATTCATGGGATATTCATTGAATGATGGACTGAAAGAGTTTTGGTTCCCAATACTGTAAAATATGATGAGGGAGCCTCATTTTAGGTCAGTGTTTCTTCAAACCTGTCGTCAGGGACCCCCAGACAATCCACACTATTAATCAGGAGCTGGGAGCAAAAACGTGGACCATCTGGGGGTCTGTGAGTACCTGGTTGAGAAACGCTGCTTTAGGTCATTGGCGGTCTCGGAAACAACAAAAACTGGACTGAGTGAGTATTGAATATTTGCTCTGCACTTTACTGGATTCTATTTCCTTGCGGTTGTTAATATAAGTGTGATTGTGTTTGGACAATAGCTGCCAGTGAACCACTGGTACTTCACACCCAAATAACCTGTCAAAACAACCCAGCCATCCAGCAATCACCCATTCCCCTGGAGGAAATTAGTCACAGTTTATTCCACTGATGCGAAACACTCAGGATAGTCCAACATAATTAAGTTTATTTTTGTTGTGCGGGGATTTGCTAATGCTTTAATAGTCATTTTCTATGCATAAAACGAGAGTGAAGGAAATTACGAGAAAGTGAAACTTCTACAGTCATTTACCGCCAGAGGGCTGTTCGGGGTCCACTTTATACAAGTATTCATACTGCATGCATCTTTAACGTGCCTATGCAATACATATGTCTGAAGTGCGGGATATATCGTACAGGGATCGCTCATGCGGAGCGACGTCATCAACCTATGGAAGGAGGCAACACCCTTAATAAGCAAACACGTATGACTTCACAACCGAACGACTCGCGGGGTCACGCCCCGTTGCCGCGGAGTCCGTCTCCCCATTACGCGAAACTCGTGATGATTTTAACGAATGAGATTCCAGGACCTGCTTGACGGGCGTAGCCTTGTGACCAATCGATTACGGAGTGTGTTCCTCCTATCCTGGGCGCCCGCCAATCGCGGCACGGCGTCGCAGTAGGGGGCGGTGCGCCCGCCGTTCAGGAAGATGGGCCATCGTGAGGCGGAGGCGTGAGAACCCCTCGGATCGTGCGATATTTACCCGTAAGCGGCGTCGATCATCCGCACGTCACTGTACGGCTGCCGAGGATGGGTGCGAGTTAACGATGACCGGGGAGAAGAAGAAGAAGAAGCGGCTGAACCGCAGTATTCTTCTCGCCAAGAAAATCATTATTAAAGATGGAGGCACTGTGAGTTAAATATTTATTTTCCGTAGCTTCTGGGGCACTTCGGTGGCAGGACGGCCCGCTTACATGGCGGCCTGACCCCACTCCCTTCGGGCTCCGTTGGAGATGCTCAGCTTACGGATCGGCGCTCGTGTCAATCGCCGGCGCGCTGGTACCAGGTCGTTACCGCCCGGGTCTCACCCCGAAGTAGCGGCCGAGCTTTCCCCGGGGTATTTTCGAGGTATAACCATGTAAAGGGGGCACAGGAGCTTGTTTATCCGCTCGCAGCTCACGTAGCTCGACGCTGGCCACGAACGCTAGCCTCCCTGCCACCTGCCGCTTAATGCTGTCGAGACCCTGTCAGCCCATGCGGTCCAGCTGCTCGGTCGGTTTCCTTTATATGATTTAATTAGAACACTGTATAAATAATTGATTAAACTGCGCAGATGCCAGTTACAGGTGTTGTCGTTAAATGTCTATTATAAACGGCATTTAGGGTGTTATTTGTTTCGTTAACTGCCTTGTGACGTTGGTATACACGTGTGATTACTAGTACCACTGAGTATACATTGTGACAACTAACCAAGAGTATGGAGCCACTGCCTTTACATGAAGGGCTTACCTCCAGCTGTTGGGTGATTCTCCGTAATTAGCTGATACGGTTCTCTTCCTCCCCGCAGTCTCAGGGCATCGGTGAGCCCAGCGTCTACCATGCCGTGGTGGTCATCTTCCTGGAGTTCTTCGCCTGGGGTCTACTCACTACACCGATGCTCACGGTGAGCCGGGCAGAGGGCCCACAATGTTTTAAAGGTTCACTTAGAGCATGAACAATCGAGTTTTTAAGGAATGGGACTGATGTTGTTCTGTGGAGCGATAGATAGATAGATAGATAGATAGATAGATAGATTAATCTGGTCTGTGGGAAGTTTCTCAGAGACTAGAAATAGGCGAGCGGTTAGTTGTACCTTACATTTTCCATTATATCTCTTTATGGGGCAGTACTTGCATCTGGGGTTAAGGGCTCTGCTCAAGCTGAAACCACTCTGCTGACCACAAGAATTGAATTTGTCTGGTTGAGCCACACCCTGCCCGCTGTTTTAGCACTTCATTGTAATTGTTGCCTCTTTTAAGTTGCGATGTTGAGATCTGGTTAAAAGGGCTGTCCTGGGAAATGACACCCGAGCTCTGATTGGCTGTGACAGCTGCCTGTTTACTTGACAGGTGTTACACCAGACCTTCCCGCAGCACACCTTCCTGATGAACGGGCTGATTCATGGCGTTAAGGTGAGCGGGGAGCCACGTCAGGCATGATGGGTGGTCACTGTGTGTCTCATCGGGCCGCTGACCAGTCCCCTCTGCCCCCAGGGTCTGCTGTCCTTCCTGAGCGCCCCCCTGATCGGGGCCCTCTCCGACGTATGGGGTCGCAAATCCTTCCTGCTGCTCACGGTCTTCTTCACCTGTGCTCCAATTCCCCTGATGAAGATCAGCCCCTGGTTGGTCTGGGCGTGGTTTCCATAGTGACTCGAGATGGGAGTGACTCTGTGATGTCTCCGTGACGATTTCTCCCTCCCTCCCGCAGGTGGTACTTCGCGGTCATCTCCATGTCAGGCGTGTTCGCCGTCACCTTCTCCGTGATATTCGCGTATGTGGCTGATATCACGCAGGAGCACGAGCGTAGCACGGCGTACGGCTTGGTGAGTCATATAGCTCGTCCCGTGACGGCAGGGCCAATGGGGACTTTACTGACCAATTTAACCTCCGCCCAGGTGTCTGCCACCTTCGCGGCAAGCCTGGTGACGAGCCCGGCCATTGGCGCCTACCTGTCGGCGACTTACGGCGACACGCTGGTGGTGGTGCTGGCCACAGGCGTGGCCCTGCTGGACGTGGGCTTCATCCTGGTGGCCGTGCCGGAGTCCCTGCCGGAGAAGATGAGGCCGGCCTCCTGGGGGGCGCCGATCTCCTGGGAGCAGGCCGACCCCTTCGCTGTGAGTGCCCCCACCAAACACACGCCGTCCGCGGTCTGTGTGTGCTACTTTTTTGCTTGGGGTTAAGGGAAGTGTTAAATTTTTGCACTGTGGTCTGATCATTTTGTTTGTTTTTCCAATACCCGTTTATCCAGTTATGGCTATGATCCATATCCCAGAACGGGACACACCCTGAAACGGGACAGGCGCCGCAGTTTGTAATCTGCCGGTTGTCCATCTTAACGCAAACTCACGGCTCACCCTGTACCCTTCCACAGTCCCTGCGCAAGGTGGGCCAGGACTCCACGGTCCTCCTCATCTGCATTACGGTATTCCTGTCCTACCTTCCCGAGGCCGGCCAGTACTCCAGTTTTTTCCTCTATCTCAGACAGGTACTGTGCCACTGGGATGCACGTTCAGGGACTTTACTGGCTCTTGTTTTGAGGTGGCTGACACCTGTTCTTCTGCTACCAGGTGATAGGGTTTACCTCGGAGACAGTGGCAGCCTTCATCGCAGTGGTGGGAATCCTGTCCATCCTGGCCCAGGTCAGCTGATATGGCTAGGGCGCCGCCCTACTGGACAACAGATGCCACTGAATGTGTTTTGTAACAATTTAGAAGAAATTATATAATGATACTCTATGAAAATGAAATGTAAATGAAACCCAGCTGGCGGCAAGTGGTGTTGGGGGGCAGTTTTTGAGCTATATGTCACCACCCCTCCCCAACAGACGGTGGTGCTGGGGATCCTAATGCGCTCCATTGGGAACAAAAACACCATCCTTCTGGGCTTGGGCTTTCAGATATTGCAGCTGGCCTGGTATGGCTTTGGATCTCAGCCCTGGTGAGTGTGGGCTTCAGGGCCACAGCCTGACGGTCTGTGTCCGGTCTGGTCTCATCTGGTCCGGGTCAGTTATGGTCTCCTCCCCCTTCCTCAGGATGATGTGGGCTGCTGGGGCGGTGGCCGCCATGTCCAGCATCACTTTCCCGGCCATCAGTGCCATCGTGTCCCGCAATGCCGACCCTGACCAGCAGGGTGAGTGACCCCCACGGGCCCCGATTTCGCCGCTCTGGTGTGTTTTCCAGGATGCCGCCTTATGGGTATTGCCCCTCCCCCCAGGTGTGGTCCAGGGCATGATCACTGGCATCCGTGGCCTTTGTAATGGCCTGGGCCCGGCGCTCTACGGCTTTGTGTTCTACCTGTTCCATGTGGAGCTCAGCGAGATGGAGCCAGTGGGCACATCAGAGAAGAACACGCAGCCCAACATGGCCAACCCCACCGATGAGGTAGCCACGCCCCCTAGTGCCCGCAGTCACGCACATGCTCACACGCACACAGCCCTCACCATTCCCCTCCCTTCCTCCCTGCAGAGTGCCATCATTCCCGGCCCCCCTTTCCTGTTTGGGGCCTGCTCTGTGCTGCTCTCCCTGCTGGTGGCGCTCTTCATCCCCGAGCACAGTGGCCTCGGCCTCCGGCCCCCTGGCTACAAGAAGCATGGTGGCACTGCCCAGGGCCACGCCCACAGCCACGCCCACAGCCCGCAGGCCGGGGGGGGTGAGGGCAAGGAGCCTCTCTTGGAGGACAGCAATGTGTAGTGGAGCCCACCCCCCTCCCCCAGCCCATCCCAAGGGAATGACCACCCCTCCACCCTCCCCCTCAGGCTTCCCTGAGGAATCTGACTTGCTGTGTTCGATGTGTCCCTGTGTTATAGTGGCCAAATGGACCCCAACCTGTTTCCTGGTCTTGAGCTACGGTGGACCTCAGCAGCTCATAACTGGTGGGTGGGTTACCAGGTGCTTGCTGTTTCCGTATCATTCACGTCGAAGCGACTGCGAGTCGGACGGTGTCTCTTCTAAGCCAGCCTGGCAGGAAGTGCCAATGGCGTGTTCCGCAGATACCCCTGCAGGAAGTGCCCTGGGACCTAAATCCACAGGTGACGCATGTGCTCCCGGCTCTCGCCCTGTTGGTATGGACGGTTTCACCCGTCGGTTGTACCATTTCGCTAAAGTGTCCCGAGTCGGCCGATGGCCGCATGAAGTTACGCTGGTCAGGTGACCCACACCTGCATACTAGGCGCCAGCCTGCAGGAAGTCAGGACAAGCTGTGTCAGGTACAAATACGTTTTTGTGCCATAGCCTTTTGGTTCATCCCTCTGTCTTTGTCTGTCCTGTGCCGATGGGGGCATCTCCTCCAGGTCACTAACATCTGACACTTCCCACGGTCCTTTTCCTATCAGCCTGTTTACGTTCCACTTTCTGCTGCCTTGCTCTCTGCCATCGGTGTGTGTCTCAGCATTTCATGTACTGGGACAGGTTTTTCCCACCCCTCAGAGTGTGTGTGTGTGTGTGTGTGCTCATGTATGTGTGTATTGACCGCTTCTCAGACAGGGATGTGTGTGTCACCTCTCAGACAGGGACGTTGCTTCTTCCAGTCTGCTTTCACCTTCGTAAAGGATGTTTGGGGCGTGCCGTAGAATAAGTAACACTATTTATTAAAGGCCATTGCACATGACAATGGGGTGCTGGAGCGTTGGGGGAAGTAATGTCATCTGAAAGCCCCTCTAACAGGCCCTTACGGGGCCCTGAATCAGACTGGGACACAGGGTGTGTACATGTGACGTGCATTTCCATGAAGAGACTAAACTGTCGACAAGCTGTGAAATAAAACTGGTATCAGCAGCTGAGTTTCCTGCAAGGAAAAGAAGTCTACTAACTGAATGCTTTTTCAACTTTTGACTTTCATACTTTATTCTGTATTTTCACCATCCTCTGGGTTAAAGATTAGGCTCAAAACTCGATGCTGGAAAGTCATTGTACAGAATTTTAAAGGTTTGATGTGCAAGTTAAAGGGTACAACAGCTATTCCCTTCCAGTGTTTTGAATCTGCACCATCTTTTCTTACAAGTTTAGTAGTTCAACTATGAAACCACTGTGTGCCTAGTTTTGCACAGGGGAACAGGGTGCAGTTTTGGTTGACTGCTGGGGTGGGGGCATCCTTATAAGCAGTTGTATCTACGTAAAAACATAGACATGTGACTTTGAGCTCAAAGGTTTGGTAAATATACTGTCAATGAGTGACATGGGAAACTTGGTACTGTAAGATATTACACATGCCTAACAAAGGGCTTGTGTGTAAGTGAGGTGTACCAAGACCCCGACTGGTTTACAGTCGACGCAGGAGGACATGAGTAGTATCACGGTCAGGGTTACGTGTTTGAATGTGACCCTGCGGTCATTCCACCCGACGTGCAGATGGAGCACCACAGACCACTGGGGGGGCTTATTATGTTTTGCGTTCAAATTAAACATATTTGTCTTCATGTTAGACGTTTTATACCATTTCCTTCCACATTTTCAACGTGTACAAAAGACATGATTACATTTTAAAAACTAAGCTGTATTGTTTTATGTATCAAGAAAATTATAATAAACAACAAAATGGAAAATGTCTTTTTTGGCTTTCAGTCGTTTTAGTACGGTGCAGAAAACATTTTATATGTTAATGAGATATCTTTTAAAATGAATTACAAAACCTACTTATACAGTTTGCTCCCAATATTTTTTGTTCAACATGCCGCCCATTTCCGTTTTCATTAACATGCTGTGGTAATTATTCCTGCTAGGCAGAAGCATTTAGTTTACGACTAAAAACAAGAGGTTTGGAATTTAAACACTCATTACAAGAAGAATGTGAAGACCTACGCAGAAATTTAAAAGAACCCCCGCCCTTGCCTGAAAACTGCCGGCCGGCCGGCCGACAACCTGTGCAGCAGGGCGCTTCGTGCTTGTTACCAGGACCCGTGAGACGCCACTATTTATTTAGACGCCAATCTTTGCAATATTTTTGTTAACGACAGAACCGCGCCTCGAAAAGATGATTCCTTCACATGAATATTGTCTATACAGTTATTACTTGGTTTGTTGTGATTTGGAGACAAAGCGAACTCCTCACTTATGGGACCAAGAAATTGTTGAGAAGATCTGTCCTCTATTTCCGGTCTCTGGTCCGTTTTGACTGATGCACTTCCGGTGCACGTTCAAACATGGCAACCTCCCGTCTGGAAATAAATTTTATTAGACTTCTGTCTCGGTGTGAATCTATAGCATTGGAGAAGCGGGTGGAAACCGAATGGAGGCTAGAAAAGGTTGGAAACGAGATTTAATTAAATGTGCAGATAAAGTGTAATAGAATGGTAAATACATGGATCAGCAGCTTGACAGCCACGTCAGATATATGGAGGCTGATGAATTCACATGTTTCTCAGTATGCGAGGCTCCGATTAATCACAGCGATCACTGATCCCAGTGTAACTAAACATTACCGCTATTTTTGTCTTCGTTTCCCTGCAGTATGTTGGTGCTCTTGAAGACATGTTGGCCGCCTTAAAGAAAAGTTCATGGTAAGCCAGCTTCTTCAGACGCCTTTTTGTGGGCAAAATATATTTCTCAATTGGAATTGTTACTGGGGGAAATGAGGTAAAATCTATATTATTAATTGTCGGCGGAAAAAGTTGTTTAGGCAGTTATAGAGGAAAGGGTATTTATTAAGTGAACAAGAACAAAAATACAACTGATGCTATGCATTTCTGCACAGTAGGTTTCGTATAGCGATTATTTATCCATTTGCACATTTGAATAACTGTCAGAACAGTTGAACTTCTTTGCCTGTAGTTAACGTAGTTAATGCCTGGTGGATTTATTCTGGTTTATGAGAGGCTAACCTGAAGGATAATTAGTTGTCACTGTTCTACCTCCCAGCAAACCTGTCACAGAGGTTCTAACGGACTACAGTCGGAAAGTGGACTTCCTGAAAGGGTTACTGGAAGCTGAGAAACTGGTCAGATTCTTACGCACCTCTTTTTTTGTGTAATTTGCTATTAATGTTTTTTCTGAAGTCTATCTTTTGATGGATTTACTCTCCGCCCTGTGTTCAGGCGTCCCCGACAGAAAAGGCCGTGGCCAATCAGTTCCTGGCGCCAGGCCGGAACCCCACCATAGCCAGCGAGAGGATGCCGGCCAGTAAGACTGTGCACATGCAGGCTAAGGCCCGCTGCACCGAGGAGATGAGGGGGGAGCTGATGGGTGAGGTGGGTGTCTAAAACGGTATTATCAAAAACACGCGACCACAGCACCACCTGTTGGTCATTTTGGGCAGAGCAACAACTTAGATTCTTGAAGCTGTGATGCATTAGCACCGATATTTTCAGCTGTGACACAAAAGGTATTTCAGTGCGGTGTTTTTACATTTTGACTGATCTTTTTGTTCTGTTTGTTTTTGTTCCAGGGCACAACAAAAAGGGGTGAGCTTTTTTTCTTCAGGCTGCATTTGGAACTAGTTTCAAAAGGTCAAGTGATATTATTTTTCAGATTTCGTTTTTGAAGTAGTTTTTTCTCTACACATTTGCAGGCAGTGCTGGAACAGAAGTAAGACACCGAAGGTAAGGATACTAAAAATGTAACGCTTTCTACAGAGACAGCAACACATTTTACCTCTTGGGTGGTAAAGTAATAGAACAGGCTAACCCTGTTTTGTGGACGACCCCCATAGCAGTTTGCCTCTAGACGAGCGGCAGTCAGCAGCTGAGCTGGACGCCGTCCTGCAGCACCACCACAACTTGCAGGAGAAGCTGGCGGAGGACATGCTGAGCCTGGCCCGCAATCTGAAGAATAACACCCTGGCAGCACAGAGCATCATCAAGCAGGACAACCAGGTCAGTCTGTGGGCGGGGCTTACAGAGCTTTGCATTCTGGGTAAATGAGAAGCTCTCATGTTACAAATCCTGTCCTCTCCCACCCCCGTCCCTCCAGACACTCACACAGTCCATGAAGCAGGCGGACCTGAACTTCGAGAAGCTGAAGACGGAGTCTGAGCGCCTGGAGCAGCACGCCAAAAAGTCCGTCAACTGGTTCTTGTGGCTCATGCTGGTGCTGGTTTGTTTCACCTTCATCAGCATGATCCTCTTCATCAGGCTTTTCCCTAGGCTTAGATGATGCCCCCCCCCCTCCCGCATTGTCATCTGCACTTCCAGGGTCCTGTTCAGGTACTTGGGACCCACCCCTGTTTAGCTGGGTCTGGTTTGGTATCTCTCCTCCTAATAACCCAGCTGGCTCTGAATTTGGTCCCGGCCAAAGATCAGACTCCTCTGCACGGTTCTTTTGTGCTCTAACTGCATTTTGCTCCACATTTAAGTGTGAGTTGGCTCTGCTTCAATCAGCAGTGACTGTAATTGACCAGCAAGAGGGGGGGGGGGGTCTCTATTCCTGTTGCCATGGCTTCCTCTGTCTCCCTGGTATCATTACACTAAATCGCTGCTCCTGAAACCCATGGTAACTGAGCTGGAGTTTTGAATGAGAGATGGGTGATTGTAGGGGGGTCGATCTGTCCGCTGTGTCAGGGCTGCAGAAGCCTGGAGGCAGAACACTGCAATTCTGGCAGTCTCTCTCTCTTTAAGGTGTCATACACTTTTGCCTGGTGGCCCATTGCACAAATGCATGTCCTGCATTTTACAGTTGCACATGTAAGCCGTTTTTTGTTTTGTTATATGCAGATTTGTCTGTATTTGATGGGAGATAGGGGTATGTCTAAAAGGATGCTTTGGGTGTACACCCCCCAGAACCCTTTTCAACAACAAAAAGACCCCTCCCTGACGTGGAGCCCTCTGCCTGTAACCCATGTTTTATTAAATTACTATATGACCATGTTGTATGTGCCGATTTCTGGACCTTTGTGGTTCCTGTACACCATAGTGCCAGCAATCAATAACTAAACACGACATGACCGCAGATAGACGTTTAACGCTGACATGTCGGAGGTGCGTTGGGGGTGGAGTCTGTGAAATAAAGGGTCAGATCATTATCTGTTATTTGTTATGCAATTAGCCAATCACGTGACCACGGGTGTTTTTCTACCGCACCATCGATTTTAAACTGGCATAAAAACTGGCATTGAATGACATCATAGCACGAAGCGGGGTATTTTGTACTGAATTCGAAAAATGGCTCTAATATATTTTATGGATGGATGATGTACGATTTTGAAAACGACCTGTTATGCCCATGCAATTCTTACACCGCTAGACGGCTAGATTACGATCGGGCGTCTTCCTGCCTTCAATTCTGTACGGTCGTTATAGTGAAGGGAGTTTAAATTTCGCTAAAACAGTTTTACTCTGTCATAGGTAAAAAACTAAATTTTGCAATTTTAATGATTATTCCTTTCATAGATTATTCAATATATGTTTCAAAAATAAGTTTAAAGTTTACGCTTTTGTATGACCACTGCGTGCGTTCTCTGAGACAATTATAATACTTTCACCTTGCTGTTCAAATTACTCCTAGATGGGTTTCTGAGAAACTCCTTTTTGCTTTATAAATACTCCATTATGTATCACAACAATATCACTTCGCTATATTCGGAAATTTTCCAAAACCGTGCAGTCTTAGTATATTAAATGAAATACTTTTTAAATTTCTTGTCGTGCCTGCTGATCTTGTTGTATCTGTTTTCAAGACGGCGGTTGTGCTGTGTTTAGAGGCAAAATATTTGCCTAACCAATAGGCAAAAAAGCTTTGCAAGTCCCACCCAAAATGATCGAAGTACAAAAAAGTACCCCGGCTGGATTGGTATTCTAGATACTGGAAGTTTTGGTAAAAGTAAAAAACCAAAAGTATGGTACCTGGTGCGGTTCTCTGTAGTGTAGGTTCTAGGTTCTCTGTAGTGAGTACTTCTACGAATCAAAAGATGCTGATGTCAAGTCCAGTCTGCTCCTTCATTTTGATACCTAGCCAGGAGCCCTAGGCCCGCAGCCCAGCATGACGCTGAAGTGATTGACTGTCACTGAGCTGCAGTCCGCTTCGCTGCTTACAAACCAGCACTTCAAACATCTTTAGTATTTTGGGGGACAAATTATATGTAACTAGTAGTTCTGCTGCGTGCCGACAGATGGCGCCATATAACAATTAGTACCGTTTTACGGCTACGGCTGGTTGCAGTAGAATATACTGAAAAGGTAACAGCGGTGATTTCACATAAAACAACAAGATGTTGACTACACAAGATGCTGCATGTCAAACGCTATTTGATATATAGTCAATGTCTATGCTTATATCCAGGCGTAATTCAATGGATGCTCCCGCAGTTTACAATCCCCAAGCATATTGAAATGACTACGTGGGGAGCCTGCAGTTCATGAAAGACCAGGAATCATTTCGACGGCCCGTGAGCAAGAACTTTTTTTCTGGTCGACAACCAAGCCTTAGCAATAGTGGGAACCGGAAACGAGTTCATTATGAAGAAATGAACAAAACAAGTCTGTCTTTCCGCCCCAGCAGCCCCGTCTCTGGTGCTGGCTTAGGGCAGCCCTTCGGACTGACCCACCGAGCATTAATTGGACTCCAGAACAGAGGCATCTACAATCTCTATTAGGCCGAAGTCTCATTAGGCTGCACTGAAAGTAATTACTTTAGCGCTAACCCATGAACCATTCCATACTTTGCCCTTATTAGTAGATTTACAGCATTATTTGGTATTGTTATTAAATAGTTTACGTAACCCTTATAAAAACCGAAACTGAAAATGCCACAAAGGTGATAAAGCATTTATCTAAAGATGTTTTTGTATACGACGGGTATGAGCAATAACGCGTTCTCTCATGTAACATCCTATCATAATGTCTAAAGCATGGTTTCAATGTTGCCCTTAAGCGCTTAAAAATAAAGACTGACCGCGCCCAAGGTACCGCCAAGCCACGGAAATGCGCGGGGTGGTGCCTGTCTGTTGTGCGGGCGTGTGATCTGCGCAGTTTACCGTGCTAAATGGCCTCACTGATCTTCTCCAGCCAAATAGCATCTAGGCGTCCAGAGACCTGAGACTGGCCGTGTCTGTACGAGATTGGCGCTGAGATCATCCGTTTGCGGTACATTAGCATCCTTAACAATTAACCGGGGTCAGGTGAGGACTGCTTTACTGAGGACGTCTGTCAGAGTAGAAAGTATTTGGACACGGAACAGTTGTCCAAGCACAAACCGTCCAGACTGACAAACGGCAGTGACATTTGGAGTTAGGGGTTTATTTGTGTTTGCTAATTAGATGCTTTTCATCAAGCATTTCTAAATCTCATGTTTACAACATCTTGGCGTAATTTGGAACGAGTAATTAGGTACTTTGCTCTCATCACATCTATGTTCTTTCATATTCAGTGTTTGTCTCCTTGTTAATTGACACTTAATTGCCGCATTAAGTGATTATAAATCACAGAGGAAGCATTTTACCGCGAGGCACTGGAAAGGGCAGACTCCAACGTGCAAGGTAGGAACACTCTTGATGAAGGTGGGGAGGCATGTGAGATGGACTTCACAAGGTGTGATCCAAAGCCGGTTCCATTGCCCGACTGGCGTGGCACTGTCATCAATGTGGTCAGGTTTCCATGGCTACCGGCTGGCAGGAGGAAGCCTCGCCGAGGGCAACGAGTACAGAGTCTGATTCCTGCTCAGCCAACCGGGAGCAAAAATATCAGCCCTGTGCAAAAACACTGCGGCACGGCAGCCAGATCCTCTCTGTCCCTCTCTCTATCTCTCTTTATGTCCTTATTTACAACTCTTTGCCTCGTATTTGAAAGCACAGAGTCAGAAGCATCCATTTTTTGTCAGCTCTCCAAAAGTCTGCAGGTTGCATAACGATATTTTAACAAAGTGAGACAAAAAATATTACGTGATGTGTATGTAGGCCTATAAATCAAAAGCGAAAATTATATCAGTAACATCTGTACGGACTTTTGTTTTAGATTTTGTTGTAACCTAAGGATTCTCAGCATGACTTTTACGTCAGTGTGTGATCTTCCTTTTATCATCCTGGAAGAAGGAGGGACTCAAACCATTAGTCTGCATATTAAATCAGTTCATCGGTAGTGAGGTAGTTTTTCACTGTGCACGTAGCCGCCCCCCCCCCCCAGTGACCCGGACGTGGGGTGTTTAGGAAGGAAGCTGAACCACTAAATTAACCTAAGGGAAGAGATACCTGTCTTTTCATTTTCAGTGAAGCCAAACGCTAAGTGTTGTGGCTGAAATCGCCCCGTCCACCATGGCCAGATCCGCCCTGGCGGCCATGCCGGGCGTGTCCAGCCTCCTGCTCCCTATCCTGGCCTACGGACGCTGTTTGCTCACCTGTGTGTTTGTTTAGTGCAGCGGCAAGGCCTGACACCACGCCGGGAAAATTAAGCGAAGACCCGGGATGGGCGGAGTTCCCTTCTGCATCAGGGCCATGGACGTGTTGGGAGAGGGGGGGGGGGCTGAGGGCCTCCTCATTCTACGCCGCCATCGTGATGAGTGGCTCGTCCTTCCCTCCCACCGCTCTCGCCCTACTTACTCTGTCTGCCCTTTTATCTTAAGTTCTGGCTGATGAAGAAACGCCCCCCCCCCCCGAGGGTGTTTGTCCTGCGTGTGTCTGTGTGCTGTTGGCCCAAAGCACTGCAATCCGTCTCGCTTTCTGTATCCAAAAGCTGCAAACACTGTCAGAGAAACAAACTTATCCCTTTGTGATATGCTTTCTCCTGTGAACCAGGAGCCCTGACTGCGACAAGCTTGTTGGTGTGTGTTTCAGTCAATTATTTGGTCTTGATTCCTGTCCACACTGCAGGAAGCCCGATCTGTGGGAGAGCAGTCTTGGCTACACAGAGCCTGCTGGCCCTGTGTGAACCCAGAGTTGGTCCAGATGAAGATTTTCAGTCACAAATCACGTTGTTCTCACCCAGACGGCACAGATTCCTTTCGCTTGCCCTGTGGCCTTCCACGACAGCGACGGGGGGAGGGGGGGGGGCGTTTGCTCATCCAGCTGTGGGAAATCCTCCAATTGGGTCGCTACGTGCCGTGGATGATCTAGGCGTTGTGAATTTGGGGGGAAAGTCTCTCAGTGTAATATCTGTGCGACACTCAACACAAGAGAAACACAGCCTTTGTGGAAAAATGCTTGTGAATTTGCTTTTCCCTTCAGGAACTTAGTGAAATTTACAATAACACATTTGAAGTTGGAAAACACAGCGTCATACTGCCCTGGAATTATTATTTCAGGCACACAAACATGTACAATCACACATTATCAATGGCACTTAAACTGAGGAGTAGCTGACTGCTGACACGTGGGGAGGGGAGTGTATTGCGAAAGTGGCTTAGAGAGCCGCTTAAATAAAACACCCCTCCCCACTTTTTTACTAAGCCTTAACATGATGCTGACGGTACGTCCACTGACACGTGTGTGCATGTATGTTGGTAGGAAAGCGCTGGGTGATATACCAACGTCACAGCACTCGGGTGTGAATGAAGCGATTCAGCTCTGAGACATAATAATTTGCTGTTTGGATGAGACATACACACACACACACACACACACACACACACAACCCCCTACCAATAACCACTGTGTGAATTCCCTCCTCTGCAGCCCTGTTACATGCCGGGTGCTCTCAGTGATCTCGGGGGCTTGGCTGTGAAGGCCGTCTTCCCCTCGCCAAGGGGCTCTCACAGCAGCGTCCATAACCTGGGTGTCTCTATGGCAGCAGACAGTGAATGTTCCCAGCTTGCTCAACTCGACCCGTCTCATTGCCTCCCCACGAGCAATTGTGCTCCACAGCTGTTTCCTGTGAGTGAATTCTTCAGGTGGACGGTCACTCCACGTCTAAGCAGCATAAAGTCCTGCACTGGGAGGGCTTTCCTTCCCCCCCCCCAACCTTCCCCTTCCATTATCTCTAAACCCCCAATGATTTATTATTTATTATTATTCATATTGAATCTTCCTGGCGTCTGAATGTGTTTAACGATTTCCAGGGAAGCGTTGCGCATAAGTCCTATTGTGTAATGAAAGTGCGAAGGCTCCATGATAAAATATCAGGTACGCAGGACCTATTCATTCACGCGTAACAAAGAATTGGGGAAAAAAATAAAGTCTAAAGCTAAGCCTAATCAAATATGCAACCCTGAAGTGCCTGAGCTGTCGAGCGGCAAAGAGTTTACGAAGCGCAGGAAAAAAAAGGTGATTTAAATCACTGGTTCTTGGGAATATCTAAACATAGAAGTATTGCAGGCATTGCGCCGAAAGTGTCCCTGAATTAATCAGCAGCTCCGTCGCGACATTCCCAAATATTGTGGGAGGAAATCTGATTTTAAGCCAGGTGTTGTGCTCTCTCTCCACATTATTTAAAATTTTTTTAAACCAGAATTTGGAAACAAATGTCAAAATTACCCTCCATTGAGGTACGAGTCAATCGCACGTTCACATAAAAATAGTTGGGGCTAAAGGAAAAACAGGTGACCGTTCAAAATAGACCAAGACGCAAAAGAAGCAAGAAACACAAAACTAACGTTATATATTGCTGAAGAGATGCTAACTCGCCATTTGACTCTCCTGCTCAGCTTAGTTGTAGGTGTTGCAATTAACCGTTGAGAACATGCTTGTATTCCTTTTTTGGACTAATTTGTTTTGATTGCAAAATGTACGTTTTAAGCAATGCGCCTACTCCTTTACGTGGATTGCACAGAATAAAACAATGTCATGCACTGTGTAGTATTTGTTTTCTGCCTTCTTAAATTCATGCAGTTTTATCGTATGATCGGAAGGAGCATATACATTGCGACATATATCACATATCCCTGTTATTTTTCTATACTGATCGTATATACGTTTTAACAGGAGACATATGCAATTGTCTTGCAAGTGGAGGTCTCTAATTTTATCCTAATCCATCAGAAATAAGTTGATTTAAGTTGCCCGGGCTCTTTTTTGGTGGTAAACATAGAGAGTCTCGCCAGTTCCAGCTCCAGTCCGCATTTTAAACAGACCTTACGGGTGCCCCAGCTGACTGGCAGCTCCTGTTTACTGGCGCACAGTCAGACAGTGGGAACCCGAAAGAGACGAATGGCGTCGCCTCCACGGACTTGGGGTGGGGGGGGTGAAACAAGAAGTTAATGGCTGATGTTGACGGCGTTTAACGTTTGCACCCCTGCAAATGACGGCTATAGCCTCATAACGAGCTCGCCATCGGGATCATTTTCATTTCCAGCTGCGGTTTTGCGTTAGTCTCTTGTTTTCCACCATCATTTTGGGACAGAGCCGTGGAAGACTTGGAAAGGAGGGGGGAATGTCAGTTTCGAGAAAGAGGGAAGACGAAGCGCACGGCGCGTTTCTCCGGAGCGTATCCTGAAGGCTTCCCTGGGATGCGATCGGGGCTTATTTTTATTATTATTATTATTATTATTATTATTTAACTCGGTTATTTCTCCGTGGAGAGGGAGGGCGGGCAGCCGGACACCCGTTGTATATAAAGCGCGGCGACCCGCGGCTCTGCGAAACGTGTCCCGAGTTTAGGGTCCGCACAAAAAATCTTGGAGAAATATTGCGTATATAAAAATATTTTGGTGTATTTCAATTATTAAGAATTATTATTCAGTTAGAGTTCTAGTGGGATTTCTTACAGGAGTCGCAAATAGCCCCGACCCACAGTGCGTAGGGTTCCGAACTGCGCTGCCTAATCCGGCAGGTAAACGGTGACCGGGAGTCTCTCACGGTTCCTCCGGCTTGGTACTGGTTAACCTTAACGGGCTGGACCTAGTTACCCGCCGGGTTGAGGGCTATCTGTGCAGTCCGTCGTCTCTTCCGTTGGGCGAACTCCACAGGCGAAAGTGGAGAGTAGCCACAGGCGGGGCTGAGACCAGTCTGATGCTAAAGCGACACCGAGAAACGGTTACCGCGCGTTAGCCCGCCGGCTAGCTGGCTGCTCTCGGTTGCGCGAAGCGTGTCTCTATCCCGCTACCTCTGCTGCCTTCATTTTTTTTTTTTTTTTTGCCCAGTAGAGCATTAATTTAACGCGCTTTTTTATTGAACTGGCTCGGGCTGTGAGTGTGAACGGCCGACTTTCTGGCGTCACGATCCCGAGTCTCAAACGACTAAGCTAAGCGAGGCTAGGCTAGGCTAAGCTAGCGAGCGGTGACAGCATGCGGCCGGAGAACTCCGCCGCCGTCCTGCTCACCGTCCTCTACCTCCTGTCCAGCTGCGGACACGCCGCCGGAGAAAGTAAGTAGTGACCTCCCGTCTGTATAGAGAAACCCACCACCATGCTCCCATACAAATAAACAATAACAGTGATAGTAACAGCTGTGTATGGGAGCCGCTGTTCAGGTGGGAGAGTGAAAGCGGCCATCGAGAGCGTGTGTTTATTGGTGGTGTCAGTTTATGGGTGTGCATTTCTGTTCTGTGACTGTGTGACAAGTGGGTCCTTTTAACAGATGTTTTTAAAGGCTCTCCGATAGTGCAAACCCGCTAAGGGAGCGGAATCAATGTGCAATCTTTGTCAATTTCGGGGTGCATTGGCGTTGGAGCGCGCTGCAGGCTGGCCGGGACCCCAGCAAGTCATTAGTGCTGGACGGGGGCGTGTTTGCTCACGATGGCCATGATATGGAGGATCGGCTTCACTGTGAGCCTCCGGGGCTCGTACCGAAACACACGGCACTTACGGTATTACCCTGTGCAAGTCAGTCTTTAACACACCCGCACTGTGCAAGCAGCTGTATCTCCTGAAATCACTGCGTATGAGAAGGTTTAAAAAATGCTTTTGCTTGTCAGCTCTCACGTTTGGTCTTCGTGTGTATTTTTTCTGGATCTCATTTGACCCCTGCACCGAATATGCAGTCGACGTTTTTGGAGTAAAACTGGTTTGCGTGTGTCTAGTAGATTAACAAGTGGATTTAACAAAGTTTAGAGAGAGTAGATTTTAGATAACTAGAATGGCCGCTATAGATATGTTTGAAATTGTGTCCTTGTTGCTATGTTACTTAATTTTATGAAGTGCATCTACAGGTCAAGTGAAAACAGTTTGGACACGATAAAATTTAAGAGCAATATTTTAACCACTTAAATTAATTTTTGTTTGAACACCCCCATGAAATCCTGCTGTGGATTGGTTTTAACCACAGCCTAATGGCATAGAGATTACCCAGCCGCCGTTTGCAATTATGTGGTCCATGTAAGACTGATATAAATTTGGCTTTTGCTTGCCCTTCAACCACTTTTAGAGTGTAATGATGTTTCGATGTTTTTGTAAATTTTGATGTTGGTACTAAGTGGAATAATTGTAAAATGAGTGTTATCCTTTGGGGGTATTAGGTCCTGGGCTTTGAGTTTAATTGCCAGCTTGGGCCTCACACTTTGATGTTTTCTTGTTCCTCTCGTCTCTGGGTGGCCTGTTCCCTGGCATACTTCAGCTGAGTGGAATTACGTCTGCGAGTGCGTAGTGCGGAGTGAACATGAGGCCCTAGGTTTTGCTGGCTGGTGTCCTGCGTAATGGTTATAGGAATGATGGCCAGCATCCAGATATTATCACCTTGGAATTAGTTTCTGTAGTGGCTGTAGGGACTAGTGCTGGAACCTTAGGTGGCCCCGTTGCGGCCTCTCCCCGCTACTTTTGGGAGGTTGCGTTTGTGCCCAAAAGCGCCTCGTTCCTCCTCATTTCTGGGCACATGATCTGTTTCACACTCATATCTGTTTGTGCCCCAGAGTCGTCAGGTGACGACAGACATGCTTATTTGCACTCAATTTGGTGCTTTCGCTTTAGGAAGTCCGTTATCGCTTGCCATCATTTTATTGTCCATAGATACTAGCTATAAATATCGGGTATCAAAACACTTTCTGACAGAGGACATTTAACACCAAAACAAGACTTTTCTTTTTCTTCCCTCACATTGCTTCCTGCTGCAGTCCTTTTTGGGAC
>JAABNX020000049.1:14570993-14586033 GCA_015163995.2 Mormyrus lacerda
GACATTTAACACCAAAACAATACTCCCCCCCCCCCCCCCCTCTCCCTCACATTACCTCCTGCTGCAGACCTTTTTGGGATCTTCCTCCTTTGCTGAATCTGTTTTAGAGATAGAAAACATTGCTATATATAAGCAAACATTCTAGTCTTGAGGGCCTTTTCCCTTGACTTTCCAAGCCTGATCCGTGATAGTTTGCCTCGGAAAAAGAGGCTGATTCCCTAGGCTCCCTTGAATCTTCTACGTCTTCATGTATGGAGAACACTCGCACACATTTCCTGCTGATCCTTGTGCCACAAACCTTTCACCATCACATGCTCTGAATGTCAGTGTGTCCTGAGGGGGGGTGGGTAATAGCGTAACATCGGATTTAAATTGAAGTTTTTTTTTTTTTTTTTTTTTTATATTTTTGCTGTCTGGCTGTCAAAAATGTACAGCTCTGCCATAACCGGCTTGCACAGGATTCAGCAGCCAGGGTGGAAAAAACGGAGGAATCGAGCTGTGCAGTGGAGGCTATCTCCCTTCCTCGTTCCTGTCAGGTTTGCAGAAAGAGCGAGGCTATTTCTGCACTTAGTAAGGACCTCTGATTCAGACAGAGCCATCTTGTAGTCCGTGCGCCTTGTAAACAAACTCTGGCGCATTCATATGCATGTATGTAGATTGGCGTCTGGGAGGCCATGGCACCATACGGGAAGCGGCACGTCGACGGCCAGGCCAGGGGCTCAGAGTCTGGGACTTAATTTGAGCCATAAATTTCACTTTCTGGAAGCTGATGCGGTTTTGTTAAGCACTTGACTGCGTTGTTTTTCATGTGCACGTGAAGAGGTTGAATCTTTGAACTCAGGGTAGTGGTGAAGGCTTTCCCCACAATTCCTTGCCTGTGGAATGTGTGGGCGGTCTGCCCTGTAGGTGCTACTGTGAGCTGGGTGTGACCTGTGATTATCCCCCCCCCCCAAAGAGAAGCATGTCCATTGGCCTGAGAAGGCTCTAGTTCACAGTGGCTCTACGACACGCCTGCTAATAGAAGCCCTGCGAGATGATCGCTTGAACCTTTGGTAACCTAAACTTTTAACACGTTCCCTCGCATGCTGAGTCTGTCTGAGGTTTGAGGTCGATCTCTTGCCCCTGATTTCGAGCTTTTTCGGGCGTGCCGCGAAGCCCGAATTGTTAGCATGGTGCCATCCGGAAGTGTGATGCTGGTGCGTTCTGTGTGGAGTCTCCTCTTGGGTGTTATTAGTGAGTCGACCAATAGCAGGAATTACTGTGGCGTGTGGCGTCAGCGACCGGTTAACCGAAGACACCTTATGAATTATGACAGATTATTACTGAAGTTAGGCGGCTATGGTAAGGTCACCTTGCGATTTTGTGAGAGCTCACCCACCCTCCCGACCTGCCTATGGATGGAGGTGGTTTGTTCAGGTGAAGCATGGCTTGACTGTCTAATGGTACCGATGGATCCCCCCTCTGGGCTGCGGGTCGCCCTTGGCTAATGTCCTTCGTTGGCTTAGAGCAGCGCTCTAATCAAATCATGGTCCTCAAGGTTTCGAGCACTGCTGATTCTCTAGCCTTCCTTTACCTGTTAGCCAGATGGGCAGCCTCTGGCCAATCAGAATCAGTAATTATTGAACTAACTACCTGGGAGAACTGAAAACAAGGCCTGGATTTGGAATCAAGGGCCAGATTTGAAGAGCCTGGGCTTAGTTGGTGGATGGTGGTAAGGTATTAGTTTGCATAGAGGTCTTATCTTTGACACCCTGATAGACCTCGCTTTGACCTCCCTCCTTGGTGAAGGTTTATAATCTCGATTCCCTGAAAAACTGGGGCCATGTGACTTTGGTTTGGCTGCAGGGTATAGGGTCCGTTGTGGTGCCTTATGAAGTCTCACCTCTTGACGTTTAGTTGATTGATGACTCCCACCACCACCACTGCATTGCTTGTATTTCTATGTTCATTTTACTACCCCCCCCCCCCCGTACCCCTGCTTCCTTGCCAAACCCATGGTTTACTTTACATCAGCACTCTAAGACCTGTTTGATACTGGGTTTTCTTAGTGCATCCAGTGACTGGTCCAATTAGTACTTTTATCTGTCAGTCACTCATATGAAAAGCACACAAACTCTGCAGGGGTAAGTATATAATAGTATGTTTGAGAGAACAGGAGACTGCTTGTACACGTGGACCTGCAGGGCTTGGTGTGGAACATGGGGGGGCGGGCGGGGGGGGGTGGCAGTGTATCTGGAAAGCACTGCACAGACCTGTAGGGGGCGACGCACTCCAGAGCTGCTGAACCTCCCTCGTGGTCAGGTAAGGCACGCTCGGCCGGGATGCGCCCTCCCCTACATGAGCTGCTGTTTTGTCTCAGTCCGAACATCCAATTTCCTGAGAGATAATAGGATCGCTGGCCTGCCCCCGTTGCTATGACGACCCTGCTGTTTGTGCCATCTCCAAATGAGCCTTATTTTTCACCTGCAGATTTCTCAAAAAACGCATAATGACCAACGTCATTCTGCCCAGATGGGGTTAGTGCTCCTCCCTCCCTTGGGCTTGCCGAGATCGGCTCCAGTCTCTCCCCTTCCTGTGAAGATCGGGATGACGGTGCTGCTTGCTTCCTAATGAATGTCTTCATTAAAGCTTAACCCCAGGCACCGACTGAGTTGTCACATTAATCCTTAATCCTGCTTTGCACTCAAAGAAAATGAATGAAAACATGTATTAAAAAAAAAAAAAAACAGCCTCCTGCCCTCCGCCATGAACTAGGAAGGATTCTTCGCTCACTGCTTACTTGCCCGTTCCTCTGTCTTTACATTCTGCTCTTGCACCTAGTTGGTGGGGGTGGGGGGGTGGTTAAACAGGAATGATTTAGTAAGGTGGTTTTCCTCAGAATAAGTGGGGGGGGGGAGAAAAAAACCGTGTCCTCAGCCTGCGTGAGGCTGGATCGGGCAGCAGTGCTGGCAGGGTGAAGGAGATGCATGGAGAAGCCATTAGTGGCATCATTTTAAACCCTCCCCCCCACCATTTAGGTGAGGATGAAGTCGCCCCTCAACCATCTTGTGTTAAGTGGGGATGATACCCGGGGGGAGGGTGTCGAGGCTCTGTTTTTGTTTACGGTGGTGTTTGCGCTCAGCGGCTTGCCCCCCATCCACTGCCTACGTGGCCCCGGTGAGTCCGACTTCATGTCCTATTTTTATGGCATGTGTCACAATACCTGGGGGGGGGGACACAGGACTGTGAGCAGCTGTACTTCTTTCCCTTGCAACCTAAGACCCTTCCTGCCCCCCCCCTACCGCTGGGGGTCAGGGAATGCCTGACCTGCCTCACGGTGCTGGGATTTGCATCCTGATTGGTTAATTGGTTAATTGCTTCCTGGTGTCCCTCTAGGCCTCTGAACCGGCTCGGCTTTGTGAGCCGCTCTGTCTTCCTTGGGGGAGGCGCAGGGGGCCGCTGGCGTTGTGACCGCTCCGCCTTCCTGCTTCCTGAGGTCACGCGCCCCCACTGGGCGTGATGGGCTAAAAATGGAGCTTCCAGCTGGGGGCCACGTTGTCATGTGGGGGACCAGCGCTTGGCTGAGGTGCTCCGGCTCGCAGGCAGTGTGACTGGCACAGAATTGGCTTTGCGGGGGGGGTTGTAAGTGATCTGTCGCCACTTTGTGGACTTGGCCCCCGCTCCGCTGTTTTTACGAGGCCGACCGGTTAAGCCTCCCCATCGCCGTCCTCGCCGCTCCTTTTTGATGCGCATGGGGCCGCCTGTGGTTTCACGGCTCTGGGTGGCATATCCTGTTACGGGCAGGAACGTGACTTTGGGCTGACGTTCGCCCTCCTCTTTAAGGTGCCATCTCAGGCTGGCTGTCAGAGCCTCTCGTTCCCTGACGCGTGAGCCCTCGGCCCTCCAGGAGTTTCTCAAGCGACCCGGTTCCTCATGTTACAGTTGGGGGTGACGTGGGTCTGGACGGGTAGGGGTCGCTCCAAATGTGCCTGTCCTATGTAGAAAATCACCTTTTTTTTTTTTTTTGTTTTGTTCAGTCTTGATTCTGAGGCTTCGGTCCGAGCCAAAGTCCCCAATATTGAATTGGCCCGCTGCATTTGAACATTTTGGGTTTGGCTTTCCCTGGCCGACTGTGTGGCTCTATGCCCCGCGGGTTGCAGCGGGAGGAGGGCCCAATCCGAAAAAAGAAACGCTTCATATATGAGGTCATCATCACGGCAGCTGTGGATTGGGGGCACGAGAGATCAGCTGACATGGCCGCGGCGGTCGGAGTGCGGCGGCTTGGTGCACCTCAGGGTTGATTTTATTTAAACAGACTTCAGTGTGGGGCCTCTGCTCGCTTTGCAGGTTGTGGGCACATCCAAGGCTGCTACCCCCTGTATGAAGCGGCACCCACAGGGTCACTTCTCTGTATGTTGTATCGTTCATCCGTTTTGGCTGTGAGTGGCACAGTTGTTAAGGACACCAAGCTGGGCTGTAGATTGGAGGACCTCACTTGTTCTGCAGGCATGATCCATTCAGATGTACAGATTGGTAAATCATTAAGAAATGCGTCATTTTAAATAAAGCAAAAAGCAAATAAAACTGACAAAAATGGGTTAAATTTGTAGCCATGAGCTTAAACCCCCCCCCCCCCCAAGTTGTGAAGCTGAAGTGGCCCTGGGGTGGGGGTTGTTTCCGTTGTGTTTGTTTTCCTGGCGCTCTGGGCACGCTTGCGACACGGTGACTGTTTGACATGGCTGTTGCTCCACTGTTAACCGTCCACTTTGATCAGCATTACCGCAACTAGTTACCAGAAATACCCCACTCTGAGTACAGGTGAAATCTGTGTATTCTTTTAAGTGACATAAATGGCTCAAGCCACCCATTGGATTGGGAGTTGGGGGGGGGGGGGCTGCTACAGGACAGGGTGAGGGGTCACCAATCTAGCCACAGGTTCAAATCACGTGTCTGTGATGTGGCCACCTCAGCAGCTTTGGTGGAAGATGGTGACAGTATCCCTGGATGAGAGATTCAGGCACAGGAGGATATGCAGCGTTCACTGGTGCGGACTGCCCGGTCAGGGCTGGAAGGCATGGGTAGAATCACTGATTAAAACATGATGCGTAGTGGTGCACCGATGTGGGAAATTTTGGCTGACACCAGTATATGTTTTTGTCTAATATTACCGATACCTGTTAACTGGCTAACCTCTGAGCTCCACAGATCCGTAGTGAAACTGATGTCAGTGATGTTACGTCTTAAGATCTCATGGTTGTTCGTTGCAGCCATATTATACAATGCAGGCAGGGAGGCGTCAGTGAAGTTGAGCCGACCTGGGAGACTGTACTGAGGGTCTAAGTGGTGAAATCCCTCGTCCTCAACTACGGAATATGGTTGATTGTCCATTGCAATCATCTACATTATTTTTGTAGTCTTTAGGTTTGGTGCTGCTAACTTTGAATATTGATTGAGGTTTGCATACCGGCTACTAATATAGACCAAAATTGACTTACCAGACAAATGCCGCTGTCTTGAATTTTAACAAACATCGGCCCACACTGATATGTTAACCGATATATCGTGCATATCTAACAACATGCTCTAATAGTGAATAAGTTGTGCACTGGTATGGTTACTAGTATTGTGACCCCTTTCTGTGTCCTCCTGCAGTCTGTCAAAGCAAGAACATCAAGAACAATGTGACCAACCTCCAGACCCTGAAGAACTGCACGGTGATCGAGGGCTACCTGAAGATCCTGCTAATGTTCAAGACCAAGCCTGAGGACTTCCGGGGCCTTCAATTTCCACGACTCATCGTCATCACAGACTACCTGCTGCTCTTTCGCGTCTATGGCCTGGAGAGCCTGCGTGACCTCTTCCCCAACCTCACCGTCATCCGTGGCAACAACCTTTTCTTCAATTATGCCCTGGTGCTCTTCGAGATGCTCCAGCTAAAGGACTTGGGCCTTCCCAACCTCATGAACATCACACGTGGGGCCGTGCGCATCGAGAAGAACCCAGATCTCTGCTACCTGTCCACCCTGGACTGGTCTAAGATCCTGGACAACGTTGAGGACAACTACATTGTAGCAAACAAGAATGAGCAGGAGTGTGGGGATGTTTGCCCGGGTGCGGCGAAGGGGAAGAGCAGCTGCCTCCAGACCACCATCAATGGGCACTTCCGTGACCGATGCTGGACCCAAGATGACTGCCAGAAAAGTAAGGCCCCCTGTTGGCTCTCTGCTCCCGTTTTTCATTCGATATCGCTCATGCTAGGCTCTTGTAATGCTTCTCACTGAACTGTGAACTGATGCTTGATGGAACTTGATGAGGTTTCAGTGACTCGCTCGCCCCCCCCCCTGCCCCCATTGCTCGAGATCTCTAAAATTATAACGCATCACTAAACGGGGACTTGGGCAGTCAGTAACTTTGTGATTGTAGCCCTCTGGTTCATCCCCCTGATTACACACTAGACCCTCTAAAAGCCTTTGTGAAGTTATCGGCTATAATCCTCAAGCTAGAACTGGAACAGAACTGTTGATAATGAATGTATAGATCGTTGAATATTCAAACTCTGGTTGAGTAACTTTGGAATCTACAGAAAATCAGGCCCAGGGTTAGAGTGGCAGAGAGGATGCTATACTGTCATGTGAACCGAGGCGTGACGAATGAGGGTGTCTGTGTATGTGAAATGGGCACAGACCCTGTGGGTCCTCCTGGGTTGAGGTAAGGAGGTGTCTGGGGAGAAGTTGTTAATGTCCGAAGAGTCACATGGATTCATGCTTAGCTACTGAAAAAGACATTTAATTTCGAGTTTCAAACACAGCCTCCCAATTCAGCTGTAGGTTTCTGTGACTTGCCCCATTTTTCGAACCCAAGCCTGACTCTTGTCGTTTGCCGTCGGTGCGGATCTCTGGGCATTCTGCTGCAATCAGACCGGGGGACTCTCGATAGCCAATTGCCACTGCGTCATAAATGTGACGTCTGTGTGTCTTTAAATCTCCTAGTGAAAGGTTTGGTCTGGTTGGGTTTCAGATGGAACACCGTCTCATGATAGCAGTAATGAAAACGAAGTCACCTGTGAAGTGCTGCTGCGTCGGTTTCTCTTTGCTTGGTAAGGAGATCTTGGCTTGCGGCTACTGGGGCTGTTTCTTGAGGAGGCATCTGGCAGTGAAAGCGCAGATATTGCCGCCTGGATACAGTGTCTTCTCCTTTGGCAAGCGGAGCATTGTTGTTGTCAAGCCCTGTTGGGGCCATGCAGAAATTTGCTCTTGCGCAACGGATAGCTTTCCAGGTCAAAGTTCGTCTGTTAACGGCTGTTCCCTGTGGGAGATTTTTAACCATTTCCCCTCTCCTGCTGTGGCCCGTTCTTTACCAAGAGGTAGGTTTGCTGGTGCCTGTGTGGACACTTTGCACCCGTCCTGATGTTGTTTTTCAAATGTCCGCTAAATCTTCTTCCCAGGAACTGGATTCCATGACTGTCTGGAACAATACGTATGGTATTTTTCCACTGGTATGCAGGAACCAAGCCGTACCGTGACGAGACACTAGTTCCAGCACGGTTCCAGCTCACTTCAGTTTTCCACTGCAGAAGGGTCAGCTCGGTAAAGGCGTTGCCGGGTTTGGAGAGCAACAGTGACGTAAAACCGAAGAAACACTTGGTGTACATCATGATTTACTATGTGCAAAGTAGGAGATTAGAAATTTTCAGGATCAGAGTCACCGATAATGCATCAGTACATTGCAATGTGCAATACTACTAATATGAATATGTAGAATATATGCCTTTTCCTTCAGATAAACCATGCACAGAAATTGGTATCTCCATGCATTTCCACCAAGCAGACGGTGGCGATGTAACCCGTTCAGTTTGGCTAGTAAGGGCTATGTCAGCGCGGGTACAGTGAAGGCTGCCCTGCATGTCTGCTCTATACATCTACGTCTAGCAGATGTTCTGTGTTCACATGCACACAGTCTGAATTGAGCATAAGGTCCAGTCCGTCCGGTATCCCCTGCCGACGTGTCGTCTCAGTCAATGGTCAGGTAGAGGTACATGGGAGCTTATTCTGCCCAGTTAGTCCCTGATACCTGCTGCCAGTGTCTTCCTCAAATATCTGCCCCCCCCCCCCCAAGTCGTGTTTCCATGGGTTCCCTGGTCTTGGTAGCTGCCATCTGGCCCAATCGGGTACACAGGATATGTGTCTCACTGGCTTTTTAGCTAGAGGTCCTGTTCAGGGCTGATTTAGGGAGAGATGACTTTTCCTCAAGTGTTGGCCCACCCCCCCCATTGCCAGATCACATCTGCTTAGTTGGGGGGCAAATTAAATTGCTTTGGTTGAGCCAGCAGTGCCAGTTGCATGTTTGCTAATTGCGGTTGTTTGTATGTCCTGTTCCGGTGAGTCTGTGTGTTTTTGTTGTCATCGTTGTTTTTGCTTTTGCGGAATGAGCGGCTCCCAACTCTCGGCCTCGTCTCAGGTCCACGTTCCGGCCCCTCACCCCCCCCCATGCAGGCCTGAAATTTCCTTGCGATTGTTGCCCAGCCATGAAAAACAAAAAAAAAAAAGCACACAAGCAGCGTCATTAAAGTTGTAAGAGGGGACGTCCAGTGTCCGCTCTCTCTGTGATCATGGGGCTGCTTCGGCGTGAGCTGTGACTGATGGCAGGCCTCAGTAAACAGCGCTGTGATGCACAGGCTGTATGTCACGTAGTGTTACTCCGTAATGTCCCTCTGGTGTGGATTGGAGGTGCCGGCAGGATTCCTCAGTCTCACGTGGAATCACACCACTCGTGGTTATTGGCTTCTGTTCCAGGAACCATTTGGCTTAAGGAATGTTCCGGAGCATGCCGGCATACGTGTGTCACAGGTTGGGTTGGGGGGGGGCAGGACACTGTTGGTGGCTTCTGGGACAGTGTATCCTGGCAACAGCTGTTTCAAAAAAAACATTGGCAGGATGCTAAGAGAGCTAACTGGTAAATCTCGGTGATCACTGACACAGCCGATCACTGTCTGAGGTGCTGAGCCACAGGAGGAGTCTTTGCTCTTGATGGCTTAAGCGTCGAGGCTCGATGTGGACTTTCAGGCTGCCGTGGTCGGTCCTCTGGTGTATGGAGCAGCTTCTGTTCACTGTTCGTTCGCTGTCTGTACATGTGTCCCACTTGTGAATCGTGTTGGCGTGTGTCTCCGGGTGCTCATTTAGCACCCTCCCAGGAACGGAGGAGGATGCCGTTTGCTGATTGGACAGCGCCGCTATCATGTGGCACTGAGGGGCAGGGGCTTGTTTCAAATTTGTCAGTTGAGGTACCACATGGAGCAGACATGCAGGCTGCCCCCGTGGCCTTGGCCTCCTGCTCTGTGTGAATATCTGCCTTTTTTTTTTTTTTTCCACCCCACCTCTCACAGACCCCCCCCTCCCCAAAGAAAAAAAACTCTACAGTGCCCGGTATTAATAAGTGGCCCATAGATGTTTGTGTTTACATGTTGCTAAGTGATTTATGAGGCTTCAGTCCGCAGGTCACTCCTGGCTCTTTGAAGGGGGGGGGGGGGCGTGGCTGAGAAGCCCTCCCCTCCCCCAAACACTGCGAGGTGAGGTGTTGGCGTGGAATGTCGGCCATTTCAGAAAGCTCCCGATTGTTTCCTGCCATTGTCAGATGACTTCCGACTCGGGGGCTATAAACACCCCCCCTGGGGGGGGGGGGCGGGTTTCCGCAGCTGGCGTGAAAGATTCACATGGAAGCTTCAGGATGGTTAAGGAGACATGAGAAGAATCGCCGGTCCGGCGTTTCCAAGTCCCTGCATACCAATCTTCCCAGGCGACCCGGTTCGAGGTTCTTGGTTCTGCACCCAGCTCACCCTGCTGTGGTTGTTTGCGAGGGTCTGAGATTTGCTGGAGATTATTTTGTCCCGAAGCGCAACAGGTGAGAGTGTATCCGGAGTCAGATGCTTTACGGGCTCAAAATGCTTAGCAGTCAAATTAAAAAAGGTTTTAGATGGAAGGCAGTAATGAAATGTTTAATCTTATTAGCGCGTCAAAGTCTCACAGCAAACTGGCCTCTCCACTGTGCTTATTTTTCCAGCATGGAAGAACTTCTTTGCTTATGGTACAAACACAGCAAAATAGAACATCAACAATAAAATATCTATCAGCTGGGAGGTAGATCACAGTAACCTGTGAGCTGGTGTGTACCCCCCCACCCCCAGTGCCTCCTCCCTTTTCCAGTGAGTGTTTCCAGTTGGCGTCCACACCTGTTTAGCATCCAGGAAACGGCCCATGTCAGCAGGCCCTTATGGTCAGATACGAGCGATCCCCGCCCCGGTGACCTCTGACTCAGTGCGCTACTTGCCAGGGTGGGGGCCTTAGCTTGCAAAGCCTCATGGGTAATCTTTGTTCTGGAATCTCAGGAATTTGAATCATTTTGGAGCCCCTGTGTGTGTGACAGAGATTGTTTTACTTCTCTCACACAGCACTATATTCCTGAGCCATTTTTCCCCAGTATTTTTGGTGATTGAGAGGGTTGAGGCATAACCTCCTGCCACCGTGATCCAGTTCCGGGGCCGTTTATTGGGACCCTCGACCCGCAGCTCCCCATTTGGCCTCCAGCTTGTTTTTGCTCTTGAGATCACATCGGAACAAAATGGACATCCTGAAAACACGATTTCAGTGCCGTGCCACGGGGGCAACGGCAGTCGGGGAACCAGGCAGGGCGACGCTGATTCTGTGGTTGAGATGCATAATCTATCGATTTTAACATATCAGTATCCACTGATTATTTAATAAAAATCAAGATATTGGATGTGTTAATCATGGCTAATACAATTGGGCAATATTTAGACTTTTATCATGATTCAAAGTTAGCAGCACCTGAGCTACACAACAGCTGAAATAAGGGATATTATTGCACTGGACATCTAGCTATTTTCCTTAATGCAGGACAAGGGATTTCATTGGTTCATTTGCCACTTAGAAAAGTAGAGCTGCCACTTTCAATCTGAAGCAATGGGTGGGAGGGGGAGGTGATCACCCTTTCAAATATACTGGATAAATTGTCATAAAATACATGAAAGGTGGCAAATCTTCAAAGAACAGGCTGCATACACAAAGTACTGGCCTGTAAGACACTTTTTTTATGTGACCCAACAGTGTTTTTAAATCATAATTAAATCTGGCCAGCAGATTCCACAGAATAAAGAATTGACGCAACGTTATTCCACTATTCTGCGCCGGCAAACTCCGAAAGTTTCACCATCAGCACCCCAATTCCCCCCCAGATTGGCAAGAGATTAGCCGGTTATCAATATCCGTATTGGTGATATCAGATTTTCCACATTGGCGCACCATTAGCAACACGTGCCCCCTTACCGCACCTTCTCCCCACCTCCGCGGACAAATTGTCCTTCCTGTCAGTGGCCACCAACACAGGCATCCGGCGTGAGGACGAGCCGCCGTGTGGCCAGGCTGTTTTTGCCATATTAGTGGCGGTTTGTGGCTAATGAGGTTGTTTACGGGATGGGTCTCTTGGGGCCTTGGGCAGGGGAGGCAGCGGTGACAGGGCTGGTGAGTCAGTCGCTGCTGATACCTGGAAAAATAAAAAAACAAAACGAAAAACAGGATCATTCTTAATTTCTAATGGACAGCTCAGCCATTTGTGGGAGGGGCCAATGTAAAGGGGGAGGGGCTTATGAGCAATGATTAGTTACGGGAGGAGTCCATGGGGAAGAGCCTTAGCTTACTAGCTGTTCGTGGGTGCAAAATAACTATAGCCCAACATGACCCCTGCTTGTTCCAGGTGTCCCGGCGTGTTGGAAAAACACCCTTTGTGTGTGTATCCGGGACAGACGTCATCAGTACACATGCTGCCGCCCGCCTGCTCTCATCGTGTTTTTTTTTTTCTCCTCCTGTGAGTAATAATTAAGTTACGGGCATCGAAGCATAAGACGTCGTCATACATGGGGAGTTTTAATGACTGACAAGCCATTCCGTTCCACTTGCTGTTCTGGGGTCTTAAGTGATCATAACGTTCTGAAAAAGATCAGAACGTATGTTCTGTGAGCCCGAGGGCCAGGGTAGGGTGGGGTGGGTGGAGTGGGGGGGGGGCATGGAGTTATGAAAGGACTCTGGCAGTGAGCAGAGGGGGCCCTCCTCTTCCCCTGGAACAGTATGGGCCCTCTGCACACCTTCCAGGCAGATGGTGGCTTTAGTTTAACTCGTTCTGTTGGGGCCATGAAGCCCATTAAGGACTCTTCTCTTTGGGTTTATGTGTGTCAGAAGGTAGGAGGTGTAACCAGCAGGTCTAGGTCGCTCCCTCAAGTCAGAGCAAGTGCCGTTTACCTGTCATGTGACCCCAGACCTGACACATGGCTGAGCATTGGATAGCCCTTAAATGGTGCCTCTTACTTTACAAACTACAGCTGCTACAGTTACCCGTCTGACCCCCAGCCTGCCCAGAGAGGTGGGAGTCTAGCAGAGGTAGTGAGCTAGGGTGAGTCTTCTCTCCACTGCTCTCAATTCCCTGTCTGCGCTCTCTCTCTCCCCCGATCTCCACCTCGCTGGCGGGTGAGTCACATGACTGGACGGAGTCCTCCTTTATCAGTGTGCCACAGGTCAGCCTCCGTTAATCTGTAACGGGGTGCGGGGGCACTCAGACGCAGGCGAAGGGGGGTGCAGGTCAGGGCTGGGCTGCCCGATCGGAAAGGTGGCACAGTGTGCCAACCCTCACCAACCTCTGCCCATGGAGCACACCTGCCGGAGGCCCGACCTGCGAAGGGGCGTGGCAGCGACTCACTGGGCATGGCTGGGAATTGGAAATCTGAGGCGTTTTGGTCCCTGCTGAGAGGAAGTGTGGGGCCCCGGCATCAGGGAGGGGGGCCTGGAGACCAGTAAACAGGAGCTGTGGTGCGCGGTCGGGTAACCAGCGCTAACCAGCTGAACGAGAGGCCAGTGGGGGCTGATGCAGATCAGTATATTCTCATGCTCAAACGGCATTGTGGCGTACACCCCCCCCTCCCCAAAATGCACAGGGTGTTAATACACACAGAGCCCGGCTTTAAATGCCCCCCCCATCCTACCTGTACTGTAACTCGCTGTGTTTGGCCTATCCTCCATTACTGCATGCTCTGCCAGCCCTGATCCAAATCGTAGGCTCTCTGACCCCCTCCTTGTATTTACTGTTTGTTAACATCCGTCACCGAGTGCCACTGGGCGGTCTGGAGCTTCCCCGGGCCCATCGTGTGTGTGTCTGTGTCTGTGTGTGTGTGTGTTGGGGGAGGTTTGGCCTCCAAGGCCACTGCGCAGAGCTGACTCTGGAGGCCTGAGTCAGGCTGTGAAATGGGAAGCTGACGCCAGGTGCCGTGTCCACACGCCACACGTTTGGGGGCACTGTGTCACATGACAGCCAAGCCTGATCTTGCAGGCAGATGCCATCCTTACCTGTTCTCTGGTGACTATAGTTGTTCTTGTTTGCTGCTGCTCTGACGAGGACCGTAACACTCAGGCATTGCTGTGTGCCTCTCTTGTTCCTCTGTTTCTCTTATCAGCTGAGTCCGAGGGCAGTTTACACAGCTGCCCCCTGGCACCGCCCTGTAGCCAGGCCGAGGGGTATCATGGGCTCTGGGACTTCCTTAGAATGAGCTGGCCTTGACGTTGTTTACTGAGAAATGCAGGACGCGAGATGCAGGCCGACTGCCGGGAAACTCCGGCTCCAGCCGGGAGCTTAGACACCCGCAGGGAAAGGGATTGGTGGCGGGCTAGGCGAGTGGCACCGGGAGCAAACAGGATCAGCCGGGACGCTGCCTACGTGAGCAAACAGGGAGCCGAGCTGCCCGAGTGGGCGGAGCGTAGGGCGGCCCCCGCCACTCTGCACCCACGCCAGAGCTCTGTGTGTGCTCAGCAGCCTGGGCCTGGCATGGACGGGGTTAAAGGCGGGCGGCTCTCTGGCTCGCGTTAGAGGGGGCGGGGCCTGCCAGCTCATTGGTCGGCTGTGAGGGCGGATCTGGGCCTGCGTGGCTGCCCGGCCCGGATTACACCTCCGGTGGATCTGGAGCGCGGCTGGCCCCATTGGGGGTGGGGCTGACAGCCACAGCCACTGTGCAGCCTGCTGCTGCCTCTAAATTATTCCCTTTATTTTTGTTTTTCTTCCCCAAAGCAGGCTGCCGTCACGCTGTCCCTGGCCTTTTCAGACAGGCAGCGCGGCAGACGGCCCGGGGCCTTCAATGACTGACAGTGCTGCTCGTTGTTTTGCTCTGGGTCTTTATGACGCTAATGAGGCCGGTCAGGTCTTGGTGGGAGTGGGGGAGGTGGGGTGCTGTGGCCGTTATGAAAGCACCCCCCACCCCCCAGACACGTGCGTGTGAGGGAAGACCAGGGTCCGCATGGACGAGGGCCTCGCTCACCACCTTCTCCTTTTCTGATGTGATCTTCGACCAGCAGCCTTGCTCCCTCCTTCCTCCAGTTTGCCGAGTCTTCCTTTATGTTTTTACCTGCCTGTCTTTTTATATACTTTCCCCCTTTTCTTCTCACCCTGTTGTGGACCTAATCGTGATTTACTGCTCGTCACCCCGGTTCTGAAGCAGCATGTCTTTCTGTCAGGCGGCAGGGAGCTGACGTCCCAGCGTGTTGATTCCAGTCGGGTCCACGGGGGTGGGGCACGGTGCCGAGTCTGTTCTGGAGCTTCATGACCGATGGGTCTGACTCGGCACCTGAGATCCCCAGGCTGACCCTCTCGAGATGTGACGGGCCGCTCGGCTCATCTATTCACCCGATAATCCCATTTGCTGCAGGCAGGGTTTAGGGGAGCTAGTCTAGAGAGTGCTGTACGTGCTACACGTGAGGGTGAGGACACAGCAAGGTGTGGGGAACAGCGTGCTCCGATCTGCGACAGGGAGGCGTGAAGCCATGAGCCCATGTCACCCAATCGCCCAGTGCGTGCGTGCGTGCGTGCGCGTGTGTGCGTGTGCGTGTGTGTGTGTGTGTGTGCGCGCGTGTGTGTGTGTGCGTGTGCGTGCGCGTGTGTGCGTGTGCGCGCGTGTGTGTGTGTGTGCGTGTGGTCCATTTACTGCTGATTCAGGACCTGCCCCTAATCCCCT